>JAVTVY010039939.1:0-191491 GCA_036873755.1 Hanleya hanleyi | reverse complement strand
GTGGATGGATTACTGGTACTTAATGTTTTAGAAGTGTGGGCGGTCACAATACTATACCCTGTTACAGCGAATTACCATGGAAAATATTACATAACACCCCTGCATAATACTGATAAACCTATTGATTCAATACCACAATCAATTTATGAGTCAAAGTTTGACATTTGTCAAACGAAGTTTCATTTACATGAATACAAACAACTGGATCAGGACATTATCAGTTCCGGTATTATTAAATATCAAACATTTCCCAAAGATTTTGTGGGGAATCATTTTCAAGGCAGATGGCCATTTTCCACCATGAAAAGCCATAGTACAATATCAAGTGGCAGGCTAGTGCTTTTCTTCCTTGTGAAATACATCCAATGGAACTTAAAATTGTCACCAAAAAATCCAGCAAAGTCACTAGTTCAAAATTGATGACAAATCTGGGAAATTTTCAAGCTTGTCAAATCGAGCCTTGGTCATGTTGGTGAGCAAGCCAGACAGCAGAAACACAGATGCTGCCTGGTCAACATTTGAAGTATCTAGGTCTACTTTTACCATTACTTACGAGTTATTTACATGTACATTTATTCATACAGTCCGAATAAATTAAATAATTCTTGTTGCTGTACATATTGCCTGATGTACACTGGTGTACCAGCTTTATCCACCATACCAATGCACATTGTATGTATCTTGGACAATTGACAGGGTTCCATCTCGGTCAGACCATGGACAGTAGGATGGTACTTTTGATTTGATCATGAATCATGAAGAGGAGAACCATTTACTGGTCGACATTTTGATGATAATTGTGTATTTTCTTTCATGAAAAAATGGGGGGAAACATGGTCTAAAATAAAATGAACTTTTCTGGAAACCAATGTAGTGATACATAAAAAGAGTGAATCCAGTTGCACCAACTATTCCACACCAAAACAATCCATGGGAATTCAGGTATTACTTTTATACATTTTACGGGGATTCGGACTCCCGTAATCCGTTTCGAGAGGGGGCTGACAAAAATCAGATTTCCTCGATTCCCACGCATATTGTCCATTGTTTCGAAACTATAACCCGTCCAAGTCCATAATATACCTGTCCCAAGCAATATCAGTTTAGGTTGATTTCACTGCAGTGAAAAGCCAAGAGATTCACCAACTGAACATCACAATATATTTGGTTCATCGCTTCATACATTAAATACTAAAATTACCCAAACTAAACACATGGTAAAACAGAAGGTAGTCCAAATACTATCCTTCTGTCCGGTAAAACATTAACTGAATGTCACACAAGCTGTATTGTCGGACACCAGGTCGAGAACTTTCAACACTGTCAATGTCTGTTGTACATCAGCTCAGCTCTGTATACCCAGAAGGCACTTCACCCAGGTATTAAACTGTTCCTTCCAACTCCAGTTCATCTTAGTGGTGCTCCAATGATGAGAACTACTGGATGATCAACTTCAGATAAAATAGCCACTAAAATTTATACAAATCAGTCTTTGGCTGCATCTGTACATAGCTTAGTACTATCAGATTCCTCCGTAGTGTTGTTAGTTTCACTTTCTGTTTTACTTTCACCCACAACTGCTGACCCCCCCTCAGTACTTTCACTATGTCCATTTTTCTCGTTCACAGATAATTTCCCTAATTTCTCAGTCACTGACTCTGAGGACTCCGTCGTAACCTTGCTGCCCTCATTTCCGCCCGGCCGTTCCAGCAATTTGTCACCCCCTGGAATACAAAGTTACAATGTCATCAGAGCCCTCAAAGTCAATAGATGAACATCAATATTCATGGCATGTATAGTGTACTGTAGACTATGCCCCTGGGCTTATTAAGGGATTGATTTGGTGGCAGAACTAGTTTACCTAGCCCGTTGCACATGCAAATATGAAACAAAACACAGGAAGGAAGCAATCAGAGATTGCTCAATTGTATGCCCCCCGCCCCTCCCCTTCTGCTTTAATCTGACACTACCCCGCCATTGTTCTGTTGTTTATTGGTTGGTGGAGGCCTAATTTGGATAATTATAAAAATTCTGTTTCCGTCACTTTTTTTTGCCATGCCTCACATAATACATATTCCAAGTATCAACCAACAAGTGATAATACGATGTTTCGATGCAAGATGGTCGCCAGGGCTTTCGCCAAATCCGAATATGTGACCTGGTTATGAGACAAACATTCCTCGAGAGTATATTGTGGTGAAATTATGAAGCGATCAGTGAACTTTGAATTTTTCATCCAATTCACTCTTTCTGGAGCAATTTCATACTTCAGGTCCTATGTTGTCTGCTTTGGAATGTAGAATAACATATAATATAGCCATTTTCCTGGTCCAAATCGGTTATGGACCGAGATCCAGCCTGGACAAATAAATATATCCCATTCACTTAGGTTTGATAAACAAAGGGCCATAACTCTTGAAAATATAACCGAAAGCAGAGAAACTTCACGCTGCACACCAATGGGTCACTGACCACATATCATGCAAATTTCATACTTGTCCATACAATATTAACCGAGATCCAGCCCTACAAGTCTCAATTCACAAAGATATGAAGAAAAAAGGGCCATAACTCTTGAAAATATACGCGAAATGTGGAGAAACTTCACGCTGCACAACTACAGTGCACTGACAACATATCCTGCAAATTTCATAATTGTCCATACAATATTAACCGAGATCCAGCCCGGACAAGTCCCAATTCATGGAGAATTCAGGAACAAAGGGCCATAACTCTTGAAAATATAAGCGAAACGTGGAGAAACTTTACGCTGCACAACTGTGGGGCACTGACCACATATCATGCAAATTTCATACTTGTCCATACAATAATAACCAAGATCCAGCACGGACAAGTCCCATTCACAGAGATTTCAGAGAAAGGGCCATAACTCTTGAAAATTATACCGGAACTCGGAAAAAAACTGAACGCTGCACATCTATGAGGCACTGACCACATTCCATGCAAGTTTCAATCCTGTCCATCAAATATTAACCAAGATATTATGCGGACAAGAAATTCGGACGGACAGACGGACGGACAAAGCGATCGCTATATGCCCCCCCTCTAGTTAGAGGGGGGGCATAATTATATCTCGCATCTATTGAAGACAGATCTGTTGGTCACATGCGAAATGTGAAATTGTACCTTGAGAGACATTTGGGAACGATCTAGAGCTCTTACAGGATTGCTCCAAGAAAATTTGAACATGGTCAGGATAATTCAGATATGTTATGACCATGGCAACCCTTGTTGGAGTTTTTTGTTGAAGTTATGTCAATTCAAGATGATCTATTATCTCAGGTCTCCCATGAACATTTGGAGAATTAAGCGTTTTTAACTGGTGCGAATGGGAACAAAATTATGTTAATCCAAGAAGACCGCCTTCCAATGGTAGACAACCAAACTGTTGAGAGCTACTTCAGGCCTTGCATTCTAGAAATAAGACGGGGCTGATCAATAGGCCCCGTCTTGCAGGGTCACGGGGCTGATTTTTGGCCATCGGGGCTGATTTCAAATTTCACCACACGACAATGTATTATTGGTCATATCATATCAACCAAACCTTTGTTTGGAAATAAATTTTATTGTGATGTCCAGTACTCCTGTCCCATATACAATGCTCTACAAATTATTCTTGATTGTACAACATTCCCACCCACTTGAACATATTCTCCCAGGACATATATCCCCTATATTTTCAGATATTCAAAAGATCTTATCACCAAAAAGATAAAGGGAGAAGGGGGGGGGGCATGAATACCCTCCATGTTGGTATTTTTGCAAATATCCAGCAAATCTTGATATTTCAACGACTTCTGCTGAAACCAGTTATTGTACTGATATTGTAGAAATAATAATTGCCAATAATGTGTTTTGACTGCTGTTTTCAATTACCACCAAAATGAGTATCGTTTTAATTTATTAACTTGATATGTAAAACAATATATTCCAAGGATTTCCATCCAGGAATGATGAAATTTCCCTGTAGAATTTCAAGGATTTTTAGTGAAAAATACAAAATTTCATGTGGAATTCCAGTGCCTTCCATAGGGGGAGTGCACTTGTTAAAAAATTGACATATAAGCATAAAATGAAATGGGAAATTAATTTGAACATCATGGAGATCTGTACCAGCGCCTATCTAATTCGAGCAATTTGAGAAACGAGACGGGATAATACAACGATTTGAACACGCCATTTCTCGAAAAACAAAGAATTATTACTTGCTTGAATCTTGGGGGTTTATTGCAATGGCTTAATAATAAAACAGTCGGGAAATTTTGGATTTTTTAGCGGAGAAATGGTACCGGTCGGTTAGATTTTGTGTCGTTGCCGATTTCACTGAAAGCGAACACCACTTGCCGTGTCCGCGAAACACTGCTTCAACAAACGCCATTTCAAGCCATAAAATCAGTAGATTTCTTTTGAAGTTGATGGAGTATATGTTTAAAATTGTCCTGATAAACATGATCAGGTCGACTGAACCGTAATCAGGTTGCTGATTTCTCGATTCCCGACCTAGTTCTGCTTTACTTGCTGAAAAGATCGTCAACCAGCCGCCATGCCATGCTGCTCTAGTCACGTCACACTTTTCGGTATGCTGACAGTGGGTGCGCCGCTTTACGGTTGTTGTTGTTGTAAAACGCGGTCTTCGTTGTGATTTCGTTGGAATTTGCTGATAAAATTATTAGACTCGCACGATTTATTTAGACTCGGTCGGGTAACCGAAAACTAGACATATTTTTTTTCTTGGCCCAAGCACAAATCGTCAAGACAGAAGACACAGTACTAGGATTAGATTTATTCCACGAACATATGGGAATATACTCACTGGAGTGATTTGACGGGGCCGATGAAAAATCCCCGTGAAAAGTGCTCACGGGGTCGATCACGGGGCCGGGGCCGATCGGCCCCGTCAAAATGCAAGGCCTGCTACTTAACCAGTATATCTTCAGTGAAATCTTGGACTACTCGAATCAGTAGTTTACAATTTATCATTCTAATGGGAAAATGTAATGCACTGACTGTAAAAACATATTAAGGCAGATTTGGGCAATGGGGACATGGAGGATCAACCGTATGACATCCCAGTATATATATTATATTGTTATATTTGGGTACTGGGAGCTACAGGATCAACCCTACAACTTCAAGGTGTACAAGCTGAATAGCCAGCAGGTCCTCCACCAAGTAGCCTGTTTGAGAGCGTACAGCATATACCCTTCCAATATCTCTTAAATAGAACTTGGAAAGTGGCTATGTGTATGTCGAAACAGACGTTTATCTGGAATTGGGAGGTTTGGGAAGCAGTAATGGGTAGTGCAACACTGGAATATAAGTTTGTAGTTGTACATGTATATGGATTTGTGGACAGTGAGGGATTTATGGACGGTGAGGTTTATACATCGATGGGTGGATCTCAAGATATCGCATTCACAACACAGATGGGTACAATATAGGTGAGTGAAATCCAAGATGGCCAATGGCAGCCATATTGGATTACATACTACCTCAATGAAAATCAATACCAATGGCCGTCTAACTGATGTGAAGCACTTTCTCAAGTTTGAAGTCAATCGGACGAATTGTTCTCAAAGATACCACGTTCACAAGATGCAGGACGGAATCCAAGATAGTCAATGGCAGCCATCTTGGATTACATACTACCTCAATGAAAATCAATACCAATAGCTGTCTAACTGATGTGAAGCACCTTCTCAAGTTTGAAGTCAATCGAACGAATTGTTCTCACGATACCGCGTTCACAAGATGTGGGATGGACGGAATCCAAGATGGTCAATTTCAGCCATCTTGGATTACCAGGCCTTATTTTTTCAAAATCTGGCGTGAACGATTTACCGTTCGCGTGATTTTTTGCGTACGTAACCGATCGTTCGGTTACGCACCAAGTTCGCTGCGTAACCGATCGGTTACGTGAAAGGTTACGTAAATTTAATACATATTACCATTTGCTCAAGGACACGAACAATATACGAGAAAAAAATAACTGCCGACCACGCGGACGTAATGCCGCTGCTCTCTCTTGCCCCGGTAATTGTGGCAAATTCAAACTGCTTGACATGGACAGTACGACACTTGACAGCCACATCGTGATATTTCCCCGTCACACGACTATTGTGTATTCACTGATGATTAATTGCCATACCATTTATAAACCGACGGAATCTATCCTTAATTTATAATAGAACAGCTGTAAATCCAATCTGTAAACCCGCTCTAGTCCGTATCATCAGCTTGCCATGAGGCTTATGTCTGTCCCATTTTGATTTTGACTCCAGGGGTGAAAGAGCACGCATACACAATTAACTGTTTTCCCATTGTTCAAACAAAAATATATTTATTCTCCCGAAACCATGAGAACACTACACTAGTGTGAAAAGAATAAAGATTATCTTACTGTTAATAAGAGAACAAATACCAACGAAATGCTATTTGATTTACGGAGAAACTTAGCTACAATCCATCTCCCCCACAGTTTTCATTGTTTTTGGACATGAACCACACTGGCCGGGATAGACTCACTTGAGTCACTTGGCAAAATCAACAGGGGTGAAAGGTGTAACAAAGCTGAACACGAGTTCATATTTATTTGATCATATGAATATTTTATACCCGTCAAAACGGTGGCATTATTTCAATGACATAAGAATAAGGTAACGGTTCATTCGAATACAAAACCCAAGAATGATGGTGTTGTAATTTGCATGCGACGGTCTTTCCACCCCCCCCTGCCCCACCCGTGATCACCAGACTTCATGATTGAGATCGCCCGGGGCTGGCAGCACGTGTTGAGGTCAACATGCTGTAAATGGCAGTGCTGACCTATTTCCATCTGGGCATGCGTAATTGTCTGGCCAGTGAAAACGAAACCACTCCGACACAAACAATTTAACCAGGCCATAAGCAATTCATTATTTATCAAACAACCACGGCCGTGTAAATTAGCCTGCCAGTCGACAATAGGAGAAAGAGAAAGTGCACGGTATACGCGCAAATATAACTGTCGCCACTTATTTTATTTCCAGTTTGTGCAGACAGACACTGCCGACTTATGAAAATAAGCTAGCAGATAAAATTCGCCCCACGTGAACGGTGACCGTTCGCGTAAAATACGATTTGCGTAACCTTCACGTAACCTGAACGAGCGTTCGCGTCAAAAAATAAGGCCTGGATTACGTACCGTGAAGCACCTTCTCAAGTTTGAAATCAATCGGACAAATTGTTCTCAAGATACCACATTCATAAGATGCAGGACAGACGGAATCCAAGATGGTCAATGGCAGCCATCTTGGATTCCATACTACCTCAATGAAAATCACTACCAATGGCCGTCCAACTGATGTGAAGCACCTTCTCAAGTTTGCGGATGAATTGTTCTCACGATACCGCGTTCACAAGATGCGGAACAGACGGAATCCAAGATGGTCAATGGCAGCCATCTTGGAAAGATGGTCAATGGCAGCCATCTTGAATTACTTACTTCGGTGAAAATCAATACCAATGGCCATCTAACTTATGTGAAGCATCTTCGAGTTTGAAGTCAATTAGTCAAATTGTTCTCGAGATATCGCGTTCACAAGATGTGGGACCGATGGACGGACGGCTAGCATTTCCAAGTCCTCCCACCACTTCGTGTTGGAGGACAATAAAGGCAGACTTGGGAACTGGGAGCATGCAAGATCAAACCCAAATTTAATAGCAATTGCTCAGGTCAGGTTGACCTGTATCATGGAGCAAATATATTTCTGGTAGGCTTCATGCCTGTGTTTAGGATCTAACTTGATCTAGGTCAAAAGTGCTGTCCAGTGCATATACTGCCCCTGTGCTAACCTCTCATTCTAGCTGGGGCAGATAATATTAACAAGCAGTGTTGTCCTACTTCATGTAAATATCACTGTTTAGGTTATGCCAAGCAAACAAATTCTAAAGCATGCTCCCATTGGCGTAGTAATTTCCTAGACACGTCAAAGTAAACTATATAGGCTGTCTATCTGTAACAAATGCTTACCTTCTTGTTGCCGTTTTAAAATTTCACCCATTGAAGTCTGTGCTTCTTCAAACTTAGACTTGAATTTCTGGGCATCTGGAAGAGACAGATTTTTGTATCATTACACAGACAGGCAGGAGGATTATCAATACTGACAACAGAGTTATTATATACTGTATGTGCTCATATTAATCAATCAGTTATGTGACACTCAGCAGCTGTATACATCTGTCCGCCCGTCACAAAATCATCATTTTGAGGACAAAGATAATGTATTCACTGTAACAAATATTTTGGAATGGAAATGCACTGCCAAAGTCAGGTCACGAGGCCAGAATCTAAGTTGTAAGTGACATGATGCTTAGAGGTCACTCTATTTATGCGGACCTCGGACCCAAAAACAGAATTATGGTTCACAGGCATTCTGTTATTAAATGGGGCTTGCAGACCATGTTTATTTTTCCATGTTTTTAAATATTTTTTTTAATTTGGTTGACAGCGGAGCAAAGTCAATAGATTCCCCAACACTACACAATTTACAGACATTAAGGGGTATGGGGGTAGGAAAAATTAATTTTGCCAAAAATCCATAATAATCATATATATTTGATATGTGGACAAAACTGTTTTGAAAAATATCATTGACATTTGGATATATATAACGGTTGCCATGGCAACGGCGGCCATATTGGATTTACAGTCGTTATCTTAGGAAAGCCGAATATCCAAAACTATACAAGCCAGCCTCACCAAACTTTCAGAATATCAATCTGATGTCTTTCTGTGTGCAAATAAGGATTTTCATCAAAAAATAGCCAACAGAACCGAAATTTGAGCAATTTTACTGTTGAACACGAGAACGTGCATACATACCCCGTTGCTATGGCAACCCCACACTGACTTATTTTCAAGTTAATGGAAAAAAAATTCTTATTTGCACACAGACCTATCACAACTATCAACCTACCAAATTTGATACCATTTGATAGAGTAGTTACTGAAATATTGCTTTCCCAGTATTGCTGAATGTGTAAAAATGCAAATTCGAGAAGAACTGAAATAAAGTGCAACAAGTTGAATGACTTGTATCTCGCCATGTGTTCTGTTGTATTTACCTGTGAATATTGATTTTTCTGATAGTTCCTTCAAGTATTGTCTGATATAGATACCAATAATGTTCATTTTGCACATATTTATAGAAATAAGAAGAAAAAAATGGGTACTGGACTACATGTACATGTATATGATATATACAGGATGCACTGTTGAACAACCGGTCTCTCATTATGTTCAGTTTGTCACAGAGAGAAGATATACAGTTAGAAATTTCCAGACTTATAGGATGTGCCTTCTTGGCTTTCCTGTTGCATTTGTTTTCTCAAGGCATTCAATTCCTTTTCCTTCCTTTGACGTCGGAATCTCTCTGTTGATTGATACCGTGAATGTGAGATTCTGTCTCGGTCTCGAGATTTGCACAGTTTGACCATGTTTGAACCTGGCGTTATAGAGCTATTCTCCATCAGAGAGACCAAAGAGAGGGCACCCTTGTTGAACTCAATAACCCCCCTAGCTGCAGCATTCTGGATGCTAGATAATGAAGCACACTTTACTTTGGGTGCCCTCTCCCATATCTTGCCATTCAATGACTCAACATTTTGTGTACCACCGCGAAGACATCGTTTCAATAGAGTTTTGTCACACAGTCTTCTAAAGACTGGCAGGATTGCTTGGCAGATCTTGTAAGATAATGGAGTAGAATGATCTCCTCTTTGGGGTTCCTTTATCCCATTTGCGAGCTCACGATTGTACCAACACCAGGACTCGGGACCTGCTGCACAGTGCTTATGGTGCCGATGTACGCTTTTGTCTAGATTTTTAGGGATTTCTGGGTCGTCCCAATCAATGTAGTGAAAGAGAACGGCCCATGTGGCTTGGTGCATCCCATCAAGATTATTTGAGTGATCTTTTATGGCTCTTCCATAATAGTTCTGCATGGCCCTAACCCGATCCTTTGTCAGCCTCCCCCTACCATCTATTGGTGTCCCCCTCGCCTTCTCCTGTTGAATGACTTTATCTAGTCCATTTTTCATCCTTTTGCTTACATGATTAGTACAGTCTTCATTTTCTACAGGGTGACTTTCTGAGTATGGCCCTTCTCCATCATTCATTCCTGATATTTCATTGTAGACAGAGCTGTCTCCATCATTCAGAAGTGTGGTGTATCGAAATTTGTGTCGTTCAATTGACCGCTCAAATAACCGAACTGCAGCCTCAGATTCCATTGCTTTTGACGAGCCCCTGTGATTTATAGTACAGTGCTCTTCATGAGCTGCATACCAATCGTTATACTGTTGTGAAGCTTTGTCCATTTTGTTACGCGTGCAGAGAAGACAATAATTACACATAACTTCATAGTCCATAACTAGACCTGTGAGAATGTCGGTGATAATTGTGACGTTATAGTGTGAAGTGTAGCCTCGCTTGTGCCAGGTACCATCGCAAGCGACGGCAATGTTTATTACGTCCTGGTCTTTCAGAGACGGGTCGGAATCCTCGTAGGCCTTTCTCACTGCAGCCGCGGCCTCATCTAAATGATCAGCTGTTACATTGACACTTTCATTTGAAACTAATTTAGTATGTTTTGAAAAGGCTTCCTTCTCTAGTGATCTTGGGAAGTCAAACACCTTGGCTAATTTATCAAGCCCTGCCTTGCCACAACCCAACTCTTTCATCGCGATAACTGCACGTCTGTTCACTGCAGGTGCTCCTTTCGCCTCATTTATACTTTCTGATGTCGTAGCACTATGTACAATCTCTTCACAAGTATGACAATAAACTCTAAAAGTACTTGAAAGACCTCTGAAACTGTCCTCTCTGATGTCTAATGAGTCGCTGTCTCCACAATGGGGGCAGTTGAATCCTGCCACTAAATTCAGAATAAACTAGAGGTTCCGCTTTGACCCTTGAGTTGCCGCTCCGGCATGAAGCCTATGCTGGTTGTTTTTTTAACAAAAACATACGTCTCCCCCATCCTCCCACCCTGCCTTGAATGGGCACATTATTTAAGGGAAAGTGCTATAAAATGAATGCAATAAGTATCTTAAACAAAGCTGCGTATCTAAAAATATTAATTACAAAGAAGCGATACAAGTAGATGAACGGATGGACAGACACCGGACACGGATGCATGCATGCACACATACACCAAAACCTGATCAAATGCGGGGGCTATGCCATTGAAGCTTCCATCCAAGTTTGGTGAAATTCCGTCCAGTAGTTCTCCAGATATCTTGCAGACAAGCCCTGTATATACATGTACAAGTAGATGGACGGACGGACACTGGACATGGATGAATGCACGCACACACACCAAAACCTAATCAAGTGAGGGGCTATCCCACTGAAGCTTCCATCCAAATGGGGTGAAATTCCGTCCAGTAGTTCTCAAGATATCTTGCAGACAAGGCCTGTATATACATGTACAAGTAGATGGACGGACGGACGGACGGACACCGGACATGGATGAATGTACGCACATACACCAAAACCTAATCAAATGAGGGGGCTATCCCAGTGAAGCTTCTATCCAAGTTTGGTGAAATTCCATCCAGTAGTTCTCCAGATATCTTGCAGACAAGCCCTGTATATACATGTACAAGTAGATGGACGGACGGACACTGAACACGGATGAACGCATGCACACACACCAAAACCTAATCAAATGAGGGGGCTATCCCAATGAAGCTTTCATCCAAGTTTGGTGAAATTCTGTCCAGTAGTTCTCCAGATATCTTGCAGACAAGCCCTGTATATACATGTACAAGTAGATGGACGGACGGACGGACACCGGACATGGATGAATGCACACACACAAACCAAAACCTAATCAAATGAGGGGGCTATCCCACTGAAGCTTCCATCCAAGTGGGGTGAAATTCTGTCCAGTAGTTCTCAAGATATCTTGCAGACAAGGCCTGTATATACATGTACAAGTAGATGGACGGACGGACAGACACCGGACACGGATGAATGCACGCACATACACCAAAACCTAATCAAATGAGGGGGCTATCCCAATGAAGCTTCCATCCAAGTTTGGTGAAATTCCATCCAGTAGTTCTCCAGATATCTTGCAGACAAGCCCTGTATATACATGTACAAGTAGATGGACGGACGGACGGACACCGGACACGGATGAATGCACACACATACACCAAAACCTAATCAAATGAGGGGGCTATCCCAATGAAGCTTCCATCCAAGTTTGGTGAAATTCCATCCAGTAGTTCTCCAGATATCTTGCAGACAAGCCCTGTATATACATGTGCAAGTAGATGGATGGACGGACGGACACCGGACACGGATGAATGCACGCACATACACCAAAACCTAATCAAATGAGGGGGCTATCCCAATGAAGCTTCCATACAAGTTTGGTGAAATTCCATCCAGTAGTTCTCCAGATATCTTGCAGACAAGCCCTGTATATACATGTACAAGTAGATGGACGGACGGACACCGGACACGGATGAATGCACACACATACACCAAAACCTAATCAAAGGAGGGGGCTATCCCAATGAAGCTTCCATCCAAGTTTGGTGAAATTCCATCCAGTAGTTCTCAAGATATCTTGCAGACAAGGCAAGGGGACGGACAGACATCCATCCATCCAGACAGACATCCATCCATCCAGACAGACAGACAGCACAAACACTAGATGTCTCCCCCCAACATAGTTGGTGGAGACATAATAATACGTCCACCAATCTGAAACCATGAATGTGCTCTGTGTCAGTATCAATTTTTGGTTCCTCAAATAATTTAATTTTTTTTTCACTTGGTGACAGTACAGTAGTATTCTCATTACATGTGTCTACACCTGCATTAGTATTATTCTCTGTAGAAGTTGGATCGTTTTGTGATGAGTTTGACAATCCAGTGCCATCCTCAGAAATTTGAGCATTAGCAGGTCGTTTAGCTGCTTTGCGACGTTTACCACTGAATTTGTGAAGTGATCCAAACTTTTTTGATGGCATATTGACGTCGGATGGCGAAAAAATCTATGAGGAAAGCCAAATTTGAAAGAGCTGTCTGCTAGACAAATCCACGTGGATGTAAACAGGAAATTGACCACTGCGCAAGCGCAGCGTCATTGACGATCACCGCGATTGGCCACGCATAATAATGAGGACCGGATGATCCAATGAAATGCCGTGACGTCGTTTGAGTGACCTTTCGTAGTAACTTTTATAGTAAATATATACCTTATTTGGAGGTTCATTCATAAATAAATAGACAGAATACGATGACGTAAACCACATAAAACGACAGATCAGGAAATCCTGAGCAAAGACAGACCAAAATGGCGGACATTTGACAACTGTTACGGGACGATCGACGGCGATAAAACAAGCAATTTTTGGACGTTTTCTCTTCTGTTTTCAGGCATTTTGACAGTTATAAAATATGATAGGGATTGAAAACACGCTATTTCACACAAATATAACGAAGAAATGTGAAAACCAAGACCAGTAACTTGTAAAACAGAGTTTATTGAGGCAAATCACGCAGAAATATCAAAATCGAAATTTTTTCGATTTTTCATCTCCCGACCTACAAACGACCCCCTTAACAATGCCCCAGTTTCTCAAGAATGAAACAACCAATCATATCTTGAGTTATATATACTTGTTTGAAAATTCCAAAGCACAAAATTCTCCTGTCACTGCATACAATGCCACCCGCCAGTTGCGGTTTCTAGAACTGTGCAAGTAGATAAACATGCTGGCAAAACTCAAGGTAGAAAACTCTGTTTAAAAGTTAGTGAGAATAAGAGTTACTTCCCTTGATTTAATCATTTTTGATGTGGCAGTTTTTTTATTTGATCTCAATAAAAACAAGAGCCCAAGGGGCTTCAATATACGCCCGTATATCTGAAATTACATTGGTTCAAATTTCAAGGTTGTTTAATAGCCTTGATTCCAATTGATCTAGCAATCCAGAGAAAGGTCTACAATTTTTTGCTTATGAGAATGTAACATATATATCACATCTTATATTGAATGATAAACTAAAATGAGCTTAACTCTTGGTAACTAGTTGACCTTGAAGCAAGAGCTGAGAGCTCACATATCCCACACTGATATCGACAATAGTCAAACACAAGAAAATTATAGTTTTCCTGCAAATGGATTCCTTTCAGATGAGAGAACTTTTCATGAAGGAAGAAGAAAGTGATGAAGTAAACCTTTGTTCTTGAGTTAATAAACAGGTGTGAAGTTCATAAAGGATTCCTCTCCCCGTTAAGTAAATGTATGGTTTTTAAATGAAGCGTTTCAAACATGGGAGATGGATTCCTTTCAGATGAGAGAATTTTTCATGAAGGAAGAAGAAAGTGATGAAGTAAACCTTTGTTCTTGAGTTAATAAACAGGTGTGAAGTTCATAAAGGATTCCTCTCCCCGTTAAGTAAATGTATGGTTTTTAAATGAAGCGTTTCAAACATGGGAGACAACTTCACAGGGCAATACCATATAAATGCAGGGGAAAGAACTTCGAATATTCCAACACATTTAGTCAGCTAAGCTTGATTCAGTTTTGGGGGACTGCAACCTAGACCTTTGACAAATTGATGTCATATGTATGGCTTCACTTTGCCATGCGAGTAAGGTATACTCAAAGTTCGGTACCAATCCATACCTTAAAACTAGAGCTATCGCATGGACAACATGAATTGCAGGCAAGCACCTAAAAGGTGCGTGGACCCCTCAGCCTGTTTTTTTTTAGTCAAGTACATGTAGGATCAGGGCTGCATCTAGAGCCAACTTAGTTTCGGAAAACATATGGGCGCCCAAAACTCAAATGAAACAAAAAACGAAAGTGTTGTTGTTGTTCAATTTGAAAGGATTTCTGAAGGAAATACTAGAAAAAGCCTCTGGGATCCTCAATATCGATCCGATTGCATAGCTGGGTATTGAATTTCATGTTAATAAACCTCTGTTTTGTGAGTGATCAAGGCTATTTGCGCCGAAATTCACTTTCAAAAATTGGACCCTCAATAATGACTTACGAGAAGGAACTGGGAGTTTGGGATCGGAACCTGAAAAAAATCCCTGGACACCATATAAAAGAGACATAGGTTTCATGCGAGTGGTGTGCTGGGATTACAGCATGCAAGAAAGTGTAGCTTTATCAGTGGCAATTTATGCATTGCACAAGTGTGATTACAAGTTAACACACTGATTGACACAGGCCCACCCTTATCATTTGGGGGGGGGGGCATAAACTTCAGGTATACAAACTGGTTCAAAATTGCCCAGAGTCAGGCTAAAAATGGGCTCTCCTAATCACTCGTTTTAAATAATTTCCAAGGTACAGTAACATGTTTGGTGACAAAAATTGATAAAAATGTTGTACCAGTTAAATGTGTGGACACAAATATGGTTCATGCAAAAGTTTTAGGATAAAACATATGATGTAGAATAGAATGATTTAATAGCAAAATTAAAGAAAAATGTTGTCCTTCATTCAATGAGAATCTTTCTTGTATCAGGGAACCTTCAAAATTCACAATGAAACATGCAACCAAGGGTTCCCGATGGGCATAGATAATAGTGGAAAAGCTAAGCCATCAATAAATAATAAAAAAATCAAAAAAAATCATGAAATAATTATAACCCTCTGAAAATCTAATCATTTCATCAGTCAACATTCAGGAAGCTCTCACCAAAGTTTCGTCAGGCCCGACTTGATAGATCTACAGATATTCAGCGGACAAGAACATGTTGATGGGCATAGATAGGAGTGCAAAGCTGAGCCATCAATAAATAATAAAAAAAATAATTAAAAATCATGAAATCATCATAGCCACCTGAAAATCTAATCATTTAATCAGTCAACATTCAGGAAGCTCTCACCAAAGTTTGGTCGGGCCCGACTTCATAGATCTGCAGATATTCAGCGGACAAGAACATGTTGACGGACGGACGGACATGGCAACGACAAGACCCCACAGCCCTATGAGCTGAGGGGTAACAAATGTTAATGGATGAATGGACAGAACGCAACATCGCATTACACGACCTCGTCTTCAACAGGCATAAGAAAATGTGACTTTTAATGATAATGATTTCTTGATTTTGGGGTCACAGTGACCTTGATCTTTGGCATTGACCTCAATTTTGGTACACAACACATCGTCTTCTCTCAATCTATCAATGCACACAAAAAAATCATGAGTTTTAATAATTTCCTGATTTTGGGGTCACAGTGACCTTGACCTTGGCCTAAATTTTGGTACATGACAAACCGTCTCCCCTCAATTTCTCAATGGACACAAAAAAAATCATGATTTTTAACAATTTCACGATTTTGGGGTCACAGTGACCTTGACCTTTGACCTTGACCTACATTTTGGTATGTGACACATTGTGTCCCTCTAATGTATCTACTGACACAAAAAACGTTATTTCTAAAAAATTCCTAATTTTGGGGTCAGTGACCTTTGACCTTGACCTAATTTTTGGTATGCATCACTGCATTTCCGCCTATTAAATCCACTCACAAAAAATTAAAATTTTTTAATGATTTCCTGATTTTTCTATCACACTGACCTTTGACCTCTGACCTTGACCTACATTTAATATGCAACACATCGTCCCTCCCCTAGGGCATCCACTCACCAAAAATTAGAACTGTAGATAGAAAACTGTCAACGATCAATGATTTCCTGATTTTTGGCAACAGTGACCTTTGACCTCTGACCTCGACCTCAATTTTGGTACGTGACACATGGTCTCCACCTGGTGTATCCACTCACAAAAAATTGCAACTGTGGATAGAAAACGTTCACAGATATAGACCGGACACGAACACTTCAGTGATTTCCTGTTTTTTAGGCCAGTGACCTTTGACCTTTGACCTCGACCTTCATTTTGGTACGCGACACATCGTCTCCCCGTAGGGTATCCACTCACCAAAAATTGGAACTGTAAATAGAAAACTGTTCCAGATATAGACCGGACACGGGGGACGGACAGACGGATGGACGGACAGACGGACGGAAACCGCCATCACATAATACGTCCGCCTTTTGGGCGGGCGTATAAAAAAATGACTGTTTGAAACGGACACAGGAATCCTTCAGAACCATAATTCTTTTGTGCATTGGTATCAAGAATTCCACTGATTTCAATTTGATGTGTTGAAATATTTTACTCATGGACATTTACAAAGCATCAGTCATTATTCAGAAAAGTTCGTTGAAACAAGTAAAAACGCACCTTGTCTACAAGCTTCAACGAAATCCAGGAAGTCAACCTCCACGTTAGATATATCAAATTGAAGGGCAACAACTCTGCTTTCATTTCCACACAGGCTTATTTGTGTCACGTAATGAAAATGCGTCGATTTTATTGGGTAAAATGATCAGGTTTTTCGAATCCTTTCCATTCAACCCCAGGGTGCGAAATAGAAAATAAATTTAGGTTGCCCAAGGGCAACTAGCTCAGCAATTTCAGGTTGCCCGGATGAATTGTGGGTTGCCCTTGACTATTGTTAAAATTTTACTTAAAACTGAATGAATAAAAAGGATTAACACCAACAATAGTATTGTTTGCATTTGCTTGTTCTATAATTGCGCTTTATTATGACAAGTCCACTATCACTGGAATTCCCTGTTCGTCTCAAAACAGATTGATATGAAAATAACTTTAACAAAACAGTCATTTGCATGATAACAATTTACACATCAAAGTATATTCTTTCTCTGTGTTCTTTAATTCTGAACATATCTTAAGGGGAATTAGGACTTGTGACATTTTTGAAATTTGGATCCCTTTGAAATTTGATCCCTTGGATCATGCGGTACAAGTCGGCATGCTACTTCTTCGTGTTTGACACATGTTTTTGAAAGCTGTGTAACTATAGTTTATCTACAGACGTTTTCCATCTATGCTTGAGCATCAAATTTTATATCAGATATCAAATCGAAAGTAATTATCCTAATAATATTTTTTAGAGAAAAGCCTGATTGGAAATATATGCTAAGAACAATGTAATTAATGTCTTCAAAATCTGAACAGGTTTAATTGTTCATAATTCCTAGATATCTATTGTGGCTATCAAACAGATCATGCATTTTACTATTTAGCTATTCCAGTGTGACTGTTATGAAAGCAGCTTGAATAATTCTATGAGTATTCCTGGATGAATGGATTGAATAAATAGGATATCTTGTTCAGTTATTCTCTGGAAGTATAGCATTGCCCCGTATTCCACCCAATGACCTTTCAAATATTAGCAGTAAGAATTTGTTGGCTTGTGGATTTTAATACAATACATTGTGACAGTGAGGGATTGTTAGAAATGACAAGAATGCATGGCCAGAGAAAAATTCCCCATTGCGTAAATAGCAAATTCTAAATTTACCGGAGGTGGGAATTTCACTATCCATACGTGGATCTGAAAATGTGAACATGTTAAGTGAATAACGAGAAATATACAGGGTCTTGTACCGCTATATGAGTGATGAGATTAAAACAATAATAATAATAAACGTGTTTTTGGGCAAATTACAACGACTCAAATCCATATGAGCTACCGGTAACATTATATTTTATGCAGGTCTATGTGCAATGTTCGTATCTCAAACCGGCGGCATTTCCATATCTCAAACCGGCGGAATTTCCATAAAATAGTACCGTGTACCGCCCGATATGAAAGAGAATATGGTTCATGAATCACAGCTTTTAATTGTTTTTCTCATGTGTTTATTCATTATGACGCTCTGAATTCCCTAAACAAAGATCGATCTCGCTCTGTGGTAGAGCAGTCCCGTATGGCGAGGCCATGCTTCGCCGCGTGACCGCCTGAGTCGGGGAGAACAAAGACCGTCCCCAGTGGCGAGCTCGCCATACATGACTTCGCCACTCAGGACGGAGTAAGATTTTGAACCCTGTTGCTGTAGTCGGCTGCTTAGCCTTCTTCGAAGCCACGGGAACAGCTGCGACGTCTTCTCCATCCCGTTTACGTGTGAAACCAAAGTTCATCAAACTCATAATTAAAACAACGAAAGTTACGAGGAGCAAATTTTTTACGCTTCTGGCGACCGAACTGTCCACCATGATCTCTATGGAAACGTGCGCGAGAGTCAGCGTGAACCTGTGAGAGTCAGCGTGAACCTGCGAGAGTCAGCGGGATTAGCCACAGAAAAATGGCGGCGCCCAGTTCACGCTAACTCTCACAGGTTCACGCTCTATCACTGCCACAATTGGGTTTTAATGTTATCTGTGGTAAAACTGACAAAAAGAAAGGCAACCAATGGTAATGTTCACCATTACCTAGGCAGGTAAGCTCATAAAAAAAGATAATTAACTAAAATATGTGAGGTCATGAGGATGACATCAGATACATTGTGACATTCAACAGAATATTCAGTCCGCCCGTCACATTGGATCATCACATGCATCATACAGAAAAGACCTGCCCATGCCAATTTCAGGTTGTCTCTCCGGCAGGCAGGCAGGTATTGTTTTGACCCCTGCAGAATCAAGATCACTACAGAATCTGCAGTAGTAAATACTATTTGTTGTGCAAAAGGTTTTGACAAAGATGAGGCAGATGTCACCTGATGAAGCCATATAGACTTTGTTATAAATAATACCTCTGTGGTAGATCAGTCCTGTATGGCGAAGCTCGCCATACTTCGCCTCGTGACCGCCTGAGTCGGGGAGAACAAAGACCGTCCCCAGTGGCGAGCTCGCCATACAGGACCTCGCCACTCAGGACGGAGTAAGATTTTGAACCCTGTTGCTGTAGTCGGCTGCTTAGCCTTCTTCGAAGCCACGGGAACAGCTGCGACGTCTTCTCCATCCCGTTTACGTGTGAAACCAAAGTTCATCAAACTCATAATTAAAACAACGAAAGTTACGAGGAGCAAATTTTTTACGCTTCTGGCGACCGAACTGTCCACCATGATCTCTATGGAAACGTGCGCGAGCGTGAACCTGTGAGAGTCAGCGTGAACCTGCGAGAGTCAGCGGGATTAGCCACAGAAAAATGGCGGCGCCCAGTTCACGCAAGTTTCAGGAATAAACTTCTTGTCTTTGACAGGTTTTATTGTCGATGAACGTTTTTTAGCAAACGGTTTCATCAGTTCAAGTCAATTTTTGCGAGTTCTAGGTAACATCGCTGCAGATCGTTGTTCTTATCATTTTTTTAGCACCGAAAGCGTGGTTGCCCGCTGGGCTACCATGTCGTGGTGTCAGGTAGCCCGATGGATTTTTATGTTGCCCCGGGCAATCGGGCAAATGGCTATTTCGCACCCTGAACCCGCGAAAATTCTGATCACCGGACGTAACCCGACTTCCTGATTGGTCAAACTGCTCCAACTGCTCATTAACATAAAATATGCCCATGCGCAGAGGCCGAATTTGACAGTCAGAATTACGTTTGGTTTTCGTGAGGGAAGCCACACATCGCGTCAACAACAGGAATTTTCACCGATTTACTTTCAATGTTTAATAAATATTCAATATTTGTTGTGCTACGAGTAATCAGGAATACATACCGTGACATTTATAAGAATTTAGAGGAGTTATTTAGTCGAGATGTAGCAAAACAGACCGTCCATCGGTAGTATTTTGAACATGATAAAAAATTTTACACGAGTTTTAGGGTAAACTATTTTTGGCGAATTGCGATTCTTAAATATTTCTAAAGCTGTAAAATGCAAAATATGTTCTGAATGTATGTTCAGGGTTTCAAATTGATGTATCGTGCATCAAATGCCATCCATTATTTCAATTTATTTATCAATTCCAATGACTAGACAGTCGCCGTTTTTTGACCTCATTTTGAAGACAGCACTTGCACTTCGACCAGCGTATAACTGTCCGACAGGACTAGGGTCAAAACTAAATCAGTGAAAGATAATTAAGACAAGAAGGGCCATCGTGTAATGTCAGAACACAAAGGACAAAACTGAGAATGATGAGTCCAGACAGGCGGCATTTCAGTAATATTAAGACCTAAAGAATAGAAACATACATGAAAGATCAACCAGACAAAAGGAACAATTAAGTGTTGTCATACATTACAGCCCACACAATTTACCTCGGCAATCGGCATTGCCGAGGTTGCTGTGGCATAAGCAGTTCACCTCAGCAATGTTCAACATGGTGTTAACGGGAAATAATTTAATATGACATTCTTGTCGAGGTGAGTTTTCCGAATTGTGTGGGCTGCATTAACATCACAGAAATGTGGATGGAAAACATACTTACTTTCCGCATTGGCAAATCTGATGGCTAACAGCTCTGCCTTCGCTTCATCATCAGTGAAATCTGCTGGTGTGCTCCATACCCACGCTCTATCACTGCCACAATTGGGTTTTAATGTCATCTGTGGTAAAACTGACAAAAAGAAAGGCAACCAATGGTAATGTTCACCATTACCTAGGCAGGTAAGCTCATAAAAAAATATAATTAACTAAAATATGTGAGGTCATGAGGATGACATCAGATACATTGTGACATTCAACAGAATATTCAGTCCGCCCGTCACATTGGATCATCACATGCATCATACAGAAAAGACCTGCCCATGCCAATTTCAGGTTGTCTCTCCGGCAGGCAGGCAGGTATTGTTTTGACCCCTGCAGAATCAAGATCACTGCAGAATCTGCAGTAGTAAATACTATTTGTTGTGCAAAAGGTTTTGACAAAGATGAGGCAGATGTCACCTGATGAAGCCATATAGACTTTGTTATAAATAATACCTGAGGAATGACCAGTCTTTAGTATCCAGAAGAGATCATGCCCGTCTACCAGACGAAAAACTAACATCTGATTAAATCTAAATCACTCGGCATACTGAAAGTCTGAAACTCACCGAAATGATTGGCGCAGACTTTAAGTGTTTTATCTCTCCTCATCAGAACCCGCACCTGTCCCTTGTCTTTGTGTTTCAAGAACTTCACGTCCCCGGTGCCTCTTTCCTTCCACTCCGGTGGGTCAGACTGCGAATCAAAGCGGAACAATTTCGCCCGGAGTTTGAGCAGTTCTTCCTCATCCTCTTCCAGGGTTTTAGTCTCCACAGGTGGGAGCTGGATGATAGGCTCAAAATGAGGGTCCGGAGAGGATACTTCCTCAGTCGTCTTACCATCCTAAATAAATTGTATAATCAACGAGGAAGCTTGAAAATGTCAGTCATCATTTCTTGCCTTTTGCGGCCGAGAAATCTTCCTACTTGATCGGGTTATTTCTTGTTTGAAGGCCAGATTTGTCATATTTTCATCACAGAAGACAGCAAAATCAGATAACTGTGCACTCTTCTTTTGAATGTTGACTCCGGACTAGTCAAGTAATACGACTCTGATCAAGAGTCGTGCCGTACAATCGAAGACGACTCACTGATGAAAATAAAACGTCCGGAAATAAACCAGAAATTCATGTTCACACATCCACAAGTCCCACTGTCATAATGTAGGGTCCATCCGGTTTCCAGATACACTAAAAATAACAGCCAAAAAAACTTACTTGCATTCCAAATGTAGAGAAAATCCGAGTAAAGAAATGTAAACATCTCCACCATCTTGATACAAGGGCTTTTCCAAATATTATACCAAGGCAATAATATAATTTACATGCGTGAAAATTCCTTCTTCATTTCGAAAAAAGAGTGCACTGGTATCTGATTTTTCTGTCTACTGTGATGAAAATATGACAAATCTGGTCTCCAAACAAGAAATAACCCAGACAAGCAGATAAAAAATAAGTAATCAATTTTAAAAGGTAATTACGGGTGAAAAAAAGTCAATTTGAAAAAAACCCATTTGCGTATGAACACGTGGTTGTCTAGTTTGACGAGAAACAATTTTCGTCGCTTCCCTGTCAAATTGAGGCACGTGCCATAAACAGGTCTGGGAAAAGTTGAAACTGACCCAATTCCGACTGAAGGGACCGATTCCCCTCAATTTGGGTGAATGACGTCATAAATCCTCACCCCAATTAAGTTGTATTAATCGTAACCAGGGCTCGTTTTTCGTCAAATTTAACCAGAATCCAAATGGATTCCCGTAATTTAGTCACACGGGAATCCACGGGAATCCAATTTTATTGTCGTGGATTACAAGAATGCCAATAATGTGAGTGAGCTGATAAACATGTTGAATTATATCAATACTCTGACTTTTCTTTTATTTCAACCTGAAGAAATGTCAATAAAATGCTTGAACAATAACTAACTTTCAGCTCATCGTGACTTTCGGAATTATTGAAGACGAACAGACAGACTTTATACGTGATCATTAAAATTTAGAACCAGCATGGAGTCCAGAAAATGTGCGTGGAAATTTCACATGAATTGTAATTACTTCCAGGGTTCTCCATAAGAGCCAGCGGCCAGCGGTATACGTACACCTGTCGGAGGTTGTGCCGCCGGGTGTTTTTGGCATATTCAGGGGGGAAAAAATAAAGCTATAGTTCAATTTGGTTGTAATGCAAGCAATATATAATGTAATCCGACTTCATGTGTTTAATTTTCGTCATGCTTGAAGCAGAATATGAGAAATAAAGATCATAAAAGGAAATATTTATCGGAAAATGTCAAACTTGTCGTCTTCTAATCTTACGGTAACGGAATCTATACACTGCATAACATGGCCTGTTTCCGGTTTTGCGATGTTATAATCCTGTTGATTGGTTGAATACAATAGATGAGCCAATCAGAAGCGTCGTACATTGGGACGCGGCTTCCGGTTTCAGTCGTCGACAGAATGACTGTACGGGGTTGAGGGGGAATTTTCTAAATGAAACGTCGACAACTGAGTTTGAGCGAAGCCTTCAAACGAAATAAAAGATGATCTTTTGACGGGGATGGCGATGCTGTCAGTACAGTGCCGCCGAATATTAATGACAGCGACTCAAAATGTGACTATGTCGAACAATTTGATGCAGTGCCAGTTACAACAACAACGTCAAACGACAACGGGGTCGTCAAATTCACCCGTTAAAGCCAATGACGGCATATTAAGTGACAATTAATTGTCAACACGGAAATAAACTTTAAATGAACCTATTTTTGCAATTATCCTGATACAATTTTGAGCATAAAGATAACCCCCCCCAAAAAAAAGATTTTATGTAGATTTGGCATGATGTTCAGTTCAGATTTCAGAACAGTTTAGGCCAGGTCAAATTTCTTCACACAGCATAAGCCTATTTGTTTAGCTTCCACTTCAAAATCTACCAAGTTCTTACTTAGTGTTGATTTTTCTTAATCCACCTGTTTGATATTGTTATGTAAGCTTGATAGGAATCTGGCTTCATGGGCTAAATGGGGGGTGACTGGGATGGGGTAGCTTAATTGCTGAATGCTATATAAAAATACCCTGTGCTAGGAACTTAGAATTTTCATCCCAAAATGGCTCAGATTGCACCACAGAGCATCTAGGGTTTCTGGCGGCCCCCAGCCTAATTTTTAAACGGCTCGCTGCGCTCGGTGGTTAACAACCACATACACCTGTTTGGATATCAATGTACAGGTGTTCCCAAAGATATGGAGAGCCCTGTACTTCACCATAAACGCAATAAAAGGCAAACGAATTCATATCTACACATGGGAAGAGATCTTGTGATTATTTCGATTGATATGAACAGTGACGGCATCAGTAATGAAATGGCATGAAATGTTTTTTTAGTCCACCTGTTACATGTGACAGGTAAGGTTTTTTTCTACCTGTCCCACCCAAAACTTACTTGTACACTAATTTTGTCAAAATTTCTATATATGCTGATATGCGATTTATGTTTAAACGATGGCGTTTGATAAGAAAACTATCCATTGTTGTCCTGAGGATTTTATTTTTTATGCCCACCCGCAAACTTTCTTGAGTTTCAAAATGTTTTTATTACCTCATGTAGTAAGAAGACAGAATGACAAATAATTAATTAATTAATTTTGATAACTGCTAGGCAAATGATAAATAATTACTTTCACTGGTGAAATGATAAATAATTAAACCTATTAAAAAAAAAAACAACAACAACACAACCAAGCATTCCCCAGTAGCCTATCATTCATTTTCATTTCCAATTTGTTTTTGGAAATGTCACATTATCAGGCACGATGACGGAAACACAGATATGTATAAAGTTATTAGCATTTTATGTTCACGGAATATGATCAGTGAACGTACAGTGATTGAGAAGCACGACACAAACAACCTCATGTTGTCTGGTTACAGTGTCGCCCCTGTCAGGCTATTAGAAAACATTCTCTAGATCAGCTTCACATTTGTAATGTTTGTAAGAAAACTAAATGATATGGTAACATTGGAATTCTTTGGCAGTAGACAAAGAATGGAATTTGCTTCAGTAAACCTTGCACATTTTCTTTCGTCCGCTTTTCCATGTTTTCTGTCGCAATGCGTACCGTTTGACAGGCATCCGTCGTTAACCTTCTTTTACTCGTTTGTCTAACATCTGAGCGTGGGTTCCCGATCTGTTCACCGTGACCATTGATCTGAAGAATATCCGTGACTTGAAATATACCTCCTCGGCGACTGGCGATCTCCAATGGTCTCTCCAGCGGTGCAAGCAAATATGGAGCGTTGAGGTCTAATCAAACGTCGACGCTTGCCGAAGCATAACGAGGCTAAATTTATTTTTAGCTCTAAAAATTTATTTTTAGCTCTAAAGCAGGGCATGCTCTCAGCAAAAGTTTTGACATCGGTTAACAACAACAACAAGTTTTTCTCCCTTCGGGCGTTGGTAAAGATCAACGCCTAGTTAGAATTTTTTCCTACCTAGTTTTTTTTCCTTCCTAGTTTTTCCTGTTTCGCTGATCGTCATTTTCAAGAGGATTAAAAGTATACTTTTTTTTTTAATTTGACTTGATGTTACGGGAATCCACTTGGATTCGCGTATGGCGAATTTACGGGAATAATAAGAGAATCGGATTCCCGGATTCCCGTCGAAAAACGAGCCCTGGTAACCCAAAGTGTTCATTTTTTTTTCCCAATTATAAATAACTCCAATTATGAACTGACCACTTTTGGCGCTGAAATATATACATGCTTTCTCCGATTCCATAAAATTTATGACGTACATTTGCCAACTAGAGGTTCCGCTTTGACCCTTGAGTTGCCGCTCCGGCATGAAGCCTATGCCGGTTGTTTTTTTAAGCAAAAACATACGTCTCCCCCAACCTCCCACCATGCCTTGAGTGGGCACATAATTTAAGGGAAAGTGCTATAAAATGAATGTAGCAATAAGTATCCTAAACAAAGCTGCGCATCTAAAAATATTAATTACAAAGAGGCGATTTTTTTTGTTGCAGTAACCCAGTGAGGAGTCGGATTTATATAGCAATGAGTGGATTGCCGCCATCTACAGTGTCCAACCGATACATGTGGAATACATGTAATTGTGAAGCATCAACTATTTTGAAACTGATCACATTAGGAAAGATGCAAAACATACAAGAGCCACACCTATAGTATACATGCTGTACCGCATAGAAGTTTCATCCATCTGCCTTCAGTAGTTTCCAAGATATGGAGTGAACAAAAATTGAACAGACAGATAAGCACATTTTGCATGGACCCACGCAAGCACTAGCTCACACCAACACCTAATTAGATCATAAGGCCATTTCAATGAAGCTTCCATCCAAGTTTGGAGAAATTTCATCCAGTAGTTCTCCACATATCTTGTAGACAAGAGTAGTCATGTACATACATGTAACAAAGCTGGACATCAGAAACAGATGGATGCACGCAAACAAACCAAAACCTAATCAGATGAGGAGGCCATCACGATAAAGCTGCCATCGAAGTTGGACACGAACGAATGCTCGCACACACACACCAAAACCTAATCAAATGAGGGGGCCATCCCACTGAAGCTTCCATCCAAGTTTGGTGAAATTCCATCCAGTAGTTCTCAAGATATCTTGCAGACAAGGCCTGTATACACATGGACGGACGGACGATGGACATGGATAAATGCACACACCCACCCAAACCTAATCAAATGAGGGGGCTATCCCAATGAACCTTCCATCCAAGTTTGGTGAAATTCTGTCCAGTAGTTCTTCAGATATCTTGCAGAAAGGGCCTGTATACATATATATACATATACATGTACAAGTACATGGGCAGAGGGATGGAAACCGACATGGATGAATGCATGCACACACACCAAAACCTAATCAAATGAGGGGGCTATCCCAATGAAGCTTCCATCCAAGTTTGGTGAAATTCCGTCCAGTAGTTCTCAGGATATCTTGCAGACAAGGCCCGTATACACGTACAAGTAGATGGACAGACGGACGGACACCGGATACGGATGAATACATGCACACACACCAAAACCTAATCAAATGAGGGGGCTAACCCAATGAAGCTTCCATCCAAGTTTGGTGAAATTCCGTCCAGTAGTTCTCAGGATATCTTGCAGACAAGGCCCGTATACACGTACAAGTAGATGGACGGACGGACGGACACCGGACACGGGTGAATGCATGCACACAAACCAAAACCTAATCAAATGAGGGGGCTATCCCACTGAAGCTTCCATCCAAGTTTGGTGAAATTCCCTCCAGTAGTTCTCAAGATATCTTGCAGACAAGGCCTGTATATACATGTACAAGTAGATGGACGGACGGACGGACACCGGACACGGATGAATGCATGCACACAAACCAAAACCTAATCAAATGAGGGGGCTATCCCAATGAAGCTTCCATCCAAGTTTGGTGACATTCCATCCAGTAGTTCTCAAGATATCTTGCAGACAAGGCAAGGGGACGGACAGACATCCATCCAGACATCCAGACAGCACAAACACTAGATGTCTCCCCCCAACATAGTTGGGGGAGACATAATGAGTGAGTGAGTGAATAGAATTGAGCATCGCTTTCAACAATATTTCAGCTATATCACGAGTGAGTGAATAGAATTTAACGTCGCTTTCAACAATATTTCAGCTGTATTACGACGAACCAACCAAGCACTACCCAGCCCAGTTGTGTTCCTGCTACTTCAAAGAAGAAATCTTTGAAGCAGCATGGAACCAGACACCCTCCATCCACCCTATAAAACACAAGGGACAGCGCACAAGACACGGACAGGACGCCCACGCCATGGTGCAGTATAGAGAAGTTATACAGTGCTAGACATCACATTACAGACCCCTACCTTGTAAAAAAAGGGGCAGGGTGCTAGTCTGTTGAAAAGGGGCACTTTTTGCGCGGACGAGGAATAAAAGGGCATGTCGGAGGCACTAGTAGTCGCGGCGGCGGTATCGGTAGTTTCTAATATCACCATTCATTTCTGTCGATCACATGCATTGAAAGAATGGATTGAAAGGATGATACACAGGAAACCTGCTTAAAATTAGATCTGCAGTAAGCACTCCCTAGTTTACTTGTCAGTCATGTAAATCTGAACTCCCCCCCCCCCCCCCCCGGCACCCTTCCCCATCCATCTCCATGTTCTGAGTCCTGACCAATGGCCAATCACAGAGCTTCTCCTTGATTTATGGATGTATGTTTGAAAACGTCAATGTTAGGCCACAACTCTGGGGGGAAGACAGATTGACCTCTAGATTCATCAGAGAAATGTCTCCTGGAATTGATCAAAATATATAAATTCTATTATTAATGTTCAACGAAGGTCAATAATCATGGTTTCGAGAGAAGAAAATATTCATCTGTTGAAACAAGTTAAAATAGAAGTTTTACATATACCATGCACCTGTCGCTCCTAGATGGGCCATACGGGTGACCTCGATCTGCATGAAAACCTGTGTCTCAGTCCGAGCCACAGGCAAGATGAGAAGTGTTTCTTTTTAGATCAGGTTTTAATCGGATTGGATACGGAAGAGTTTGGAATTCACAAGATGTCAACCGAGAAAAATATTTACTGATCATATCAAGAGAGAGAGAGAGAGAATTAAGGTTGATTTGCCATAGGCCTATCCCATATGTATATAATTTCTGAGCAATAACTTCTGAACTGAAATCTTTGAAAATAATGACAAATAGAACATCTTTATTACGGTAGTCCCAAAATGCTACCTCAAAGTTCACAAATGGATTTAGATGTTTTTAACTTCAAATATTCATTATTTGTGCAAATCATTATACCAGTGAAGCCTGAATATAGATCATGAATGTTCAGCTTGCTGTGATATAAGTAGCTTGTTGTTGTTGTTACTGCTAAATGGGCTTTATACTATTCGGATGAAATGGGCTACGTAATATCGCCGTATCTCAACAAGGCTTCAAATCAATTTGAAATTTCTGAAATAATGCGGCAGATAATATCGGTCCCATAAAATTAGACTGAGTCGACGTCTCCACGTGGTTGCGATCACCAACGAATCGACTGAAGGTTGCAAACCGGAAGAGTTCACCTACGAATAAACAGGGTCAACATGAGGCAAACAACAGCCAAATTACTTAAGTACTGAAACTTCGAACTTATCATTAAAAGAGCTTAGTACCAGTAATTATTCTTGGTATTTAATCTATAAGTCCGCTCAAACGTCGACGTGATTATCAGTGTGAAACAGCGGGGTTTTCCCCGCGACGTACAGCTTTCAATCTCGAGATAACGTAACGAGGTTTCTGACTGGCTAAGAGTACCGCCTTATCAGAGGCCAGCCAATCACAACGCCAGTACTTGAATACGTTGCTTCAAGCAAATATGGCGGACAGAAATGTTTCCGTACACAACAACGGTCCTTCGATAAGACAGATTAATCCTTCTTAGAGTTGGGGCGGATCAACGATGTGAAGGAATGGAATTCGGAAATAAACAACCTGTATTCATAAAGTATAGTAGCAGAACACGGCTTTAAGGAAGAGACGGGGTGCGGTCTAAATGGGGCAGGGCGCATTTTCGGGCATCTCAGAAGGGGCGGGGCGCACTCTGAGGGGGGCGGGGCGGAGCGCCCCTCTGGTTTACTCAAGCGAGGGGTCTGCATTATCAAGTTCGTGTTGCTTCTCAGCAAAATGCATTGAAGCAGCAGGAACCTGAACCCACCCAACCACCCGCCATTTGCCAATGAATTGTGCAGGAAAGTGGAATATGTTATCGACTCGCAAAAGATGATAAATCCGGTTGATACAACTTGACCGTTCGGCTGACCTTCATACCTGCATGTAGGAGGCCGCCATCTTTCTTCTGCTCGAAGTCGAGGCCACCCGGCTTTTTTATATCATATTCCGTAAGAAGCATCAGGGGAGCTAATTCTGTGAAGAGCTCGTGCCGAGAACAATTTGGTAACCCCTCAGCCCACATAGCCAGGTCAAGCTTGAAGCTCAGAGTATGAATTGTGTTTGGAACTCAATTCGACAGGGAACTCATGAAGCTGCCGAAGTGGAGAATCTTTTGGCAGGGCTCGTTTTTCGACGGGAATCCGATTCTCTTATTATTCCCGTAAATTCGCCATACGCGAATCCAAGTGGATTCCCGTAACATCAAGTCAAATTAAAAATAATTGTACACTTTTAATCCTCTTGAAAATGACACAAACTTGATTATCTTCGACAATCAGCGAAACAGGAAGTCCAAAACTCGCTCCAAGCGCACTATGCATCAAATTATCGGACTATCTGCGTATACGGCAATGGAATTAAGCCTGCCATAAAGTAATGCGCTAAAGGGAGACAATTCTTCCGTAACTGCAGTACCGGTTAGCAAAGAATATTGGCAGTTCGTTGCAAATTATTGATGATGTCACTGTTCATATCAATCAAAATAATCACAAGATCTCTTCCCATGTGTAGATATGAATTCGTTTGCCTTTTATTGCGATTACGGTGAAGTAATTACAATTCATGTGAAATTTCCACGCACATTTTCCGGACTCCATGCTGGTTCTAAATTTTAACGATCACGTATAAAGTCTGTCTGTTCGTCTTCAATAATTCCGAAAGTCACGATGAGCGCGGAGAAGGACTCACTTTCTGAGAAAGGAAAGCCGATTTCAGGACTGTGAATTATGGCCGAAAGATATTAAAGAGACATTTGAATTGAAATAAAAGAAAACTCAGAGTATTATAATTCAGCATGTTTATTAGCTCACGCACATTATTGGCATTCTTGTAATCCACGACGATAAAATTGGATTCCCGTGGATTCCCGTGTGACTAAATTACGTGAATCCATTTGGATTCTGGTTAAATTTGACGAAAAACGAGCCCTGTTTCAGGCCTTATTTTTTCAAAATCTGGCGTGAACGATTTACCGTTCGCGTGATTTTTAGCGTACGTAACCGATCGTTCGGTTACGCACCAACCTCGTTGCGTAACCGATCGGTTACGTGAAAGGTTACGTAAATTTTCGAAACAATTTGGAGCCACGTGTGGAAAAATCAGACCAGACACGGCTTACTCCAAATAAAACGTATTATTTCATTAATTATTTCACGTGAGTTCGGTGTTTATTACTAAAAAATACGCTTAGTTATGTGAAGATCGTCTACAAATGTAAAACAGAGCGTCATTTATTCAGAAAAGTTTGTTGAAACGCGTAAAACGCACCTTGTTTACAAGCTTCTGCAACGAAATCCCGGAAGCCCCTCCCCACGTTAAAGATATCAAATTGAAGAGCAACAACTCTGCTTTCATTTCAACACAACCTTATTTCAGGTCAATAGTAAAAATGCGTCGATTTTATTGGGTGAAAATGGTCATGTGTTTCGAATCCTTCTCATTCAACCCCAATAAACCCGCGAAAATGCTGGTCACCTGACGTAACCCGACTTCCTGATAGGTCAAACTGCCCCAACTGCTCATTAACATAAAATATCGTTAAATGTCGTTTGGTTTTGCTGAGGTAAGCCACACGTCGCGTAAACAAAAGGATTTTTACCGATTCACTTGGAATTTTTAATAAATATTCAATATTCGTTATGCTATGAGTAACCAGGAATACATACCGTGACATCTATAAGAATTCAGACGAGTTATTTAGTCGAGGTGAAGCAAAACAGACCGTCTATCGGCATCGGTAGTATTCTGAACGTGATAAAATTCCAGTGCTTACGTGAGTTTTACGGTACATTATTTTTGCCGAAATGCGATTCCTAAATATTTCTAAAGCTGTAAAATGCCAAATATGTTCTGAATGTATGTTCAGGGTTTCAAAATGATTTATTGTGCATCAAATAACATCCATTATTTCAATTTATTGGTCAATTCCAACGACCAGACAGTCTCCACTTCTCGGCAAATAGTTTCAGTGCCGACCTATTTCCATCTGGGCATGCGTAATTGTCTGGCCAGTGAAAACGAAACCACTCGGACACAAACAATTTAACTACGCCATAAGCAATTCATGATTTATCAAACAACCACGGCCATGTAAATTAGCCTGCCAGTCGACAAAAGGAGAAAGAGAAAGTGGACGGTATACGCGGAAATATCGCTGTCGCCACTTTTTATTTTATTTTCACTTTGTGCAGACAGACAATGCCGACTTGTGACTTGCTGGCAGATAAAATTCGCCCCACGTGAACGGTGACCGTTCGCGTAAAATATGATTTGCGTAACCTTCACGTAACCTGAACGAGCGTTCGCATCAAAAAATAAGGCCTGCTGTTTGGCCTATGATAAACATTTGTAGCGACTTAGGTTTCTTTGGAGCACCAAAGTCATTAAAGCCACAAATACGTGGGAGTGTTAGTTACTACCAGGCTGGCTATGTACATGGCTTTGGTGCTCCAAACGTTTTCGCGTATTTCTCATATTTTATGAATTATCGATTAATTTCTTCTGGCAGTTCCCAATAGAACCAACAAAGATGGCGCCCTCCTTTCGAAACACGCTGTCATTTTGGAGAACAGTTTGACTTGAATACTGTAAAATGGAAAGTAATCTGCATGTCTTATGTTTATTTTTGTTGTTGACAACATACTCCACCTTCCCACAAACTTTGCTGACAGGCTGGAAATACGAATTTTAGTTTTCTAGAGAGGAGGTCCTGGACACTCAAATTAAGGGGAATCAAGCCATTTGGTCTGAATCAAATCAGTTTCAACTTTGATTGATTCTGCTAAAATCCATGAAACTGTGTCCCAAATAAAGCCGGAAGGGGATAATGTTGCCCATAGCGGTTATTTTATCCCTTTTTGCATCATATCTTCAATTGATGATGCTACTCGCCTTTGGCCTGTAACACAGATCTATGCATGTTATTGTGCAGTCTTTCATTTTAAAAATATCAATCGCAACCCTTAAAATTCTAACAAGCCCCACCGTCTCGCTTTGTGGAGTGATCCACTGAAGACGCAGCAGTGTAGAAAGCATACATATAGATGGCATTGCAAGTCTCGATGAAACAAAAAATTGTATGGAAATATTCATGTTGATGTCAGAACGTTATAGATTCACAGTCGAAAAAATCCATAGCGTCATAGCTTTGAGCCTTTGTATGGAAATTGCTTCCTACGTCCCTGCTAATTTATTATGTGCTAGGTTATGAATGGGCCAATAATCGTCATTTGGGAAAACTCTTTATAATGAGATCAACAACTGCTGTTGTTGTTCGTTAAAATTTAGTTTTAATGATGTTTTTAGTCTCTTGACCGCTCAACGAAATATTTATCAAAGAACGAAATCGAACAAATTATCCTGTGACTAAGTAGTATAATTTAGAACTTCCATCACAAGGACACACACTCAGATGCACACTTCATAAACCTCGGCAGTTTTTACTTAAATATCTCCAAAAATACAAACCTCAGATACAAAATGGTATTTTTTTCGAACTTACTTTCTCGTCTGCCATTTTAATAAGGCGATGATCACTGATTTGGAAGACCCTTTCTTCCCACGATTTCACCGTCGTTTCCCGCGAGAAAGTTAGGCGCCACTTCCGGAACTTCCTCACCTTGTTCGCACAGCCCCGAAATCAGAAGGAAAAGGGCAAAGGAGATGTACTCGTAGATGCAATATATATCGACTAATCAACATTTTGCACGGAAAATTAAGAAAGAATGGGAATATTAGCTGAAATTTAAAAGACTCGTACCTTATCTTCGATTTCTTGGTTCGCTTTCTATGGACAAGCAATCACAGGCACGACGGTGCACGAATACAAACACCTACAAAACTAGGCCTACAAACATCAGATAACAGATAAAACATGCGAAAATATAGAAGGATTTCTGTTTACCAGGCAATAAAAATGGCTGTCACATTTATGCTCTAGCTCTAGGCTATGTCGACAAATACTAGGCAACAACAATACCACGACAATATATCCGATGGAGTTCTATTCTGCAGAGTTGCAGGAACTGACTTTCAAACAAGCCATCGTTTTGATGTATGCATGTGCATGAAATATTTGTTCAGTGTCAAATATACAAAACATGGACAAGAACAAGGCCAAAAGTACATTAGGTTTCATCCATTTCATATATTAGCTCTGAGTAGAAGAAATTATGCGAATGAGTACTGCAAGTCCCTGAAACAGTGAAATTGTTTTAATTTATAGCTGGTGGAAAACTTATAGGCAAAGCCAGAAATGAGAGGAACAGGAAGTTCCGTATTCCTCCGCTCGCTTCTAGGCTTTGCCTATTTCATATATTTCCAGACTCCTACAAAAATTTACTGACTTTTGGAAAGATCAATTAAATCAGTCAACTAAACTGGAAACCTATCGCTGCATGAAAAAAACCTTAAGCATGGAACAGAACATAACTGCAGTGACTAACCGACATCAGCGCACAGCACTAATAAAACTCCGTATTAGTGCGCATAAACTAAAAATTGAAAGTGGAAGGTACACAAATCCCAGGACTCCCAGATGTGATAGAGTTTGTGAGACATGTGATACAGTGGAAGACGAACAACATTTTCTGTTACACTGTAAAAACCATGAATCTCGTAGACAGGACTTCCTCCAAAGCATTAAACCTGGGACGAGTATAGTATTAATATTGGTTAACGGCCCAACCCTGGGGAAGTCTTCTCTAACGGTGACCCTGGGGAAGTCTTCTCTAACGGTGACCCTGGGGAAGTCTTCTCTAACGGTGACCCTGGGGAAGTCTTCTCTAACGGTGACCCTGGGGAAGTCTTCTCTAACGGTGACCCTGGGGAAGTCTTCTCTAACGGTGACCCTGGGGAAGTCTTCAACACTTTAATGTCCTGCGAGAATTTAGATGTAACAAAAATCTTAGCAAAGTTTGTGCACGAGTGCTTTTGCCAAGAACAGTAAAATTTGACTGGCATAAAATTATCTGTGATCTTCTAATACTTCATACATCAGCAGCCTAAATTGTCATGGGTTAGTGCTGTTGAAAATTTGGTTCACTCATCTATGGGTTATCTCCCTGGACAGTCTTGTCCCCCAAGAAACATTGGCAGTAAAGTGACATGTTTTCTTAAAGAAAATTTTGTCAACTTCTTCCTTGACAGCACATCGCAAGGTGCGGATAGCTCACCATCGAAAATGAGAACATTTGGCACGATTAAACATGATATTTCACTATCTAGCTATCTCTTACATATTAAGAATAGACAGCACCGCCTTGCATTAACTAGTTTACGCCTCAGTACTCACTCTCTTGAAATCGAGAGAGGTCGATACAAAGACATACCTCCTAATGAGAGGGTCTGCAAACAGTGCTCTCTAGGGTCTGTTGAGGATGAGCGGCATTTTTTATTGTCATGCCCTTTCTACCATGCGCTCAGGCAGGGTATCGTCAATATTATATTTCAACAGCAGTATGATATATGTAACCTGTTCGAGCTTCTCCTGGACCCCCCTTCTGATATTGCTCCTGCCGTGGGATGCTTCGTTTATTGCTGCTTTGAAAAGAAGCGTGTATTACATTCAAGCAAGACTCCTGTCCCTTGAACAGTCTTTGTAATATAACTGAGAGTTATAGCCTTTATCTATTTGAATGTATTTAGGTCAGTTACTTATTAATTTGTTGTTGTACCCGGCCCCACGTGGGCGTATATGTACAAATAAAGAAATCTGAATCTGAATCTGAATCTATGATGGTGCGATACCCAAAATGGGCTATACTCGGTGATATTTAAGTTGGCACAACTGTGTTACAACAACCAGCATGCTTGTTAAATTGTCCTGTCCATGTACTTCTGTATTAACCTTGTTGGTGTCAATGTGAAGGTATTGTAACACGTTTAACCATTTGTTTTAATATGTCTTAATGTTTGTATTTGTATGTTCAATTTTATTCATTCTATGTATGCGTTAAATGTTGGCACAAACTTCACGCAATAAATTATCTATCTAAATTATCTATTACTGTTATATGGAATAGGTTTTTGGATTATGGTCGCGGATATTCTTCAATGGGCGACGGCTGAATAATGAATGACGGACCAGACGCTTGTAATGTGTATCTACCTTACGTTGGTCTACAAGATGGGAATATTTCGATATTGCTTGTCTCTAGCGAGCTGAGGGAGTCGAGACAAGGTACGAGTGTAAAAGTGAACCGCGGTCGTACCACATTACCATGTCCCCAAAATAAAAATGGCGGCGCCCAAGCACACGCATGCATGATGCAGAGGCTGACTTTTCAATGTTTTCGGTCACGGAGGAAATTGTTGTTGCAGGAAATCTTTGAAGAAAACATCGCCCTTTTACGTTAGTTGCGGTGGTGATTATTTAATAATTGCAGGATGTGTAAATTAGGAACCTGGTTATGATGCTAGCTGGGGTCCAGTTTTCAACACCAAACTGCAAACTGGCTGCCAGTCACTTACTTGTGAAACAGCAGATCTAATGCTGCCATGTTTATAGTACTGTTCCACTGAATTATCATGCCGTAGGCAGACTAACACCCCACTCAGTCACATTATACTGATACCGAGCGAACCAGTCCTTGTTCTATCCTTTTAATGCTGAGTTTAAGCGAGCTCGAGGAAGCAACAAGTTCCATTTTTCAAGTCTTTGGTATGACCCGGCCTGGGATTGTATCCAGTAGCTACCTCTTATGAGGCTGATACTCTAACCATTAGGCCACCGCAATGCGGTGTGTGCATCAATACACAGGTGTACCATATTTGGAAGTAGGATGTAAACAAATACACAGTTATCCCCCCTGCTAAGGGGGATTCGAAGTCCTCAAGATGGCTGGCTGGCAGTGTGTAAATGTTGTTAACTGACACAGCTATCATCTTGTCATTACACACCACACAATATCCGACAGAACACACAATATACTTACTTGATTAACTATATAGTGCAAGAAACATAACATTACTGTCGACTTCCCGTGTCTACTTCTGGTCACTTGTCAACCCCCGGACAACTCCAGAGCACATGTGAACTAGCGAAAAGTCATGCAGCAATCCCCCCCGAGACCTCAGCGTGCCGCAGCGCCCTCTATGTTTACAAACATCCCTGTACGCGTGTATGGCAAGCAAAGCTATTACGGTATATAGTGGTGTATGATAGAAGCAGTCGAGAATGATATTCAGATTAATAGCATATGGGAAATACCTTTATAGTATTACACCCCATTAGGGTCAGAACGTACAGGAAAAAAAATAACAATAAAAAATAAGGTACCGGTACAATAGTGTGCACCTCTTTGGTCTCCATCATCATAATTATTATATTTGTACTGTTAAACCACTGAAACTTGTTCTTAGAACAGTTGCAAATATGGCTTAAAAGAAGATAAATGACCACTATCCGAAACGGTATGACCGTATCCCCTCTGGGAGATATTTGTGACAATTTTAATAGAATTTAATATAAATTTGAGAGAGGAGCGACGAAAATTGCAGCTCTCTTCAAACAAACTAGACAATCACGTGTTCAAACTCAAAAAAAGGAAAGTTTTTTTTTCAAATTGACTCCTGTTTCATCCAGAGGCTTATTTACTTTTTAAAAATATTTGCTTGAATGGATTATTTCTTGTTTGGAGACCGCATTTGTTGTATTTTCATCACAGAAGATGACAAAATCTGATTTTGGTGCACTTTTCTTTCGATGTTGACCACGGAAGTGAGCCAAGAATCTTCACACATGTATGTTTGCGCTATTTTGCATTGTACTGCACATCTGCACATTTACTCGTTCTGCTTACATTTCCCGTGGTATTTCCAGGCATAAAATCAACCTCCTCGTCACGTGCAATACATGTTCGAATGCTCAGTACAATGCAAAATAGCACAAGTTTACATGTGCGAAGATTCTTGGCTCACTTCCGTTGTCAACATCGAAAGAAAAGTGCAGCAGAATCAGGTTTTACCATCTTCTGTGATGAAAATACGACATATGTGGCCACCAAACAAGAAATAACCCAGTCAAGCTGGTGACTAATCAATTTTGAAAAGTAAATACTGGTGAAACCGCAGTCGATTTGAAAAAAAAACTGTTTCCAAGTTTGAAAAATTGGTTGTCAGAGTGTTTGAAGAGGGGTGCAATTTTTGTTGCTTCTCTCTCAAATTCATGTACGGGTGAAAATTCTTTTAAAATTGTCAAATCTGTGTCCCAAATATATCAGAGTGGGGATACGGTTTCCGATAGTGGTTTAGTTATTTTATTTCCTTTTGCACCATATCTGCAAAGTTCTGTATAATAGATGAATTTCAAAGTTCCTTGTCTTACTAAAAATCTGGTCCATCAGAAAATTGCGAGTGATGTGTGTTATTATCATTACAACACAATGGGGTTCCACCACTACCCAAACTATAACACACTCATGGGGTTCCACCTGTACCCAAACCATAACACAACCATGGGGTTCCAGTTCTTCCCAAACCATAAAATAATCATGGGTTCCAGTTCTACCCAAACCATAACACTCTCATGGGGTTCCAGTTCTATCAAAACCATAACACAATCATGGGGTTCCATTTCTACCGAAACGATAACACACCCATGGGGTTCCAGTTCTACCCAAACCATAACATAATCATTATGTTCCCCCTCTATCCAAACCATAACACATTCATGGGATTCCAGTTCTACGCAAACCATAACACACTCATGGGGTTCTAGTTCTAGTGAGTGAGTGAGTGAATATGATTTAACGTCACTTTCAGCACTATTTCAGTCATATCACGACGTTGGGTCCTATTCCTTCACACCCGGAACCCCACAGGAGGGTCCTATTCCTTTTTACACCCGGGACCCCACAAGTGCTCCAGTTAGTCGCCTTTAACGACAAGCTCTCTGAGGAGCTGAGGTCTATTCTTACCATGACCTGGGGTGTACACAACGACATCCCAGGTCAACACCGGATGCCCCACGTCTACCCAAACCATAACACAATCATGGGGTTCCCCCTCTATGCAAACCATAACACACTCCTAGGTTCCAATTCTACCCAAACCATAACACACTCCTGGAGTTCCACCTGTATCCAAACCATAACACACTCATGAGGTTCCACCTGTATCCAAACCATAACAACTTTTATCTAAAAGCTTCAATCAGAATACTATATGTATTCTTCAGAAAGGGTAGGCTGCATGCATATCTTTGGAAATCCTCATTCCTACTTTTTTGGAGCATGATGGATGTATTTATTCTAATAAACATGTCAAATTTGCTACAATTTGCATACCGATAATCTTCTACTGCATCCCTTTTCTTTTCCATATTTGTAAATGGTAAATTTTTTTTGCCAGCTGTGGCTTATATAATATTAAATGACATCAAATTGATATTATTTGCAGTGTCTGGCTGAATATGGCAGATGTTGAAGAGGTTGGTGGTGGGGACTGTGTTACAGATATTCCACAACAGCACAGTCACGAGAAGGAAAAGGAAATAGGTGAGGAGTTATCTTATCATTTCACAGCATAAGAAAGATACCATCTTCATCACACCTAGAGGATGTTATCTTGGTCATACCTAGGGGATACAATCATTATCACATGTAGAGCTTTTGGAAGATACCATCTTTATCACCTGGACGATACCATATCACACCTACATGTTACCATCTTTATCACTTGTAGATGATACCCTCTTCATCGCACCTCATCTCCCCATGGGGCAGTGATTTTTGAAAATTAACACCAGAACAGGCAATGAATTATATTGAAAGCACTGTGATTGGAATAATCGGCGGCAAGCTTGCCATATGTGACTGTATACCTGTTTTGGCGACAAAGTTATTGACTACTCAACATAATGATTTGGCTCCTGATACCTTTTAAACAAGTCAGAATATTTTATTGAAAGTCCAGATGTGAACCCCTTTTCACTACTACATGTAAAAGATTGGTTTTGAAGAATGAATGTCCACTTACAGACGAGGGGGACATTTAAATATCCACTTACAGACGAGGGGGACATTTAAATATCCACTTACAGACGAGGGGGACATTTAAATATCAAAGTCTAATGACTTAGTCATGAGCATGACAGTGTCACTTTCATTGTGAAGCATGTTGTTGTTGTTGTGAATCTGCACTCTCCACATGATGGAGTTTTGTACAGTTTGCACAGCTTTACTGCGGTCATATTTTACTTCAGATCCTTTGCTTCCTGGTCAATAACTTGTCAACTACCGGTCATGAAAGAAAAATATGGTTTGCATTTATTTCCTTAAAGCTCATTAGGAGGGGGAGGGGGGGGGGGAGATTTGGGTTGTTTCATTCATATGGTGACAAGTCAGTTTGGTTGGTGAAGGAAGCCGGAGTACCCGGGAGGAACCACCGCCAGTCGGCAAGCAACTAACAAACCGTTGTTTTAATCGTTGTATTTACCAGAATTTGTTACAATGAAGCCTAAAATGTAATCATCAGTTACAAAAGTGAACATAATTTAGGAAATCCTACATGTACATGGACACAGAGCAACAAAACCGATACTGATTACCGATATAAATTTGTTTTGTCTTTGCTCCTGGAGAATCAATTTGGCTCCTAGTTCTTTTTTTCTTTTCATCGGGGGGTCACTTTTCCCAAGGCTTGATGAAATTATTTCAACCAATGCTATCTTTATCACACCTATATGGAGCTGACATGTAGCATCGTTATCACTCCTTAATGATACCATCTTCATCACACTCAGAAGATACTATCCTTATCACACCTTTAGGATATCAATACTATCCTTATCACACCTTTAGGATATCAATACTATCCTTATCACACCTTTAGGATATCATTTTTATCACACCTAAGGGATACTACATGTACAGTATCTCTATCCTGCCCTTTAGGATACCATTTTCTTTTTCTCATGTCACATCCATTGTTATTTGTGGTAAGTTACTATTTGATTTTACTGACTTTGCAGGTGCGCAATATGCAGTTTTTTAACATGAAGAATTCCACAAATTTGTTTTGATCCATATCTGTACATGCAAATCTTCACCTAGTTGTACTAGAAGCTGGTGAAGAAACTAAAACTTAGATATTTCTTGCGCTGTTAAACTTACCTTCACATACTTTTGCTATCGTGTTCTTACGCGATTGCCTAATTGTAACATATTACCACAGAATAAAAATAGTCCCTGTACTGCCCCAATGCCCATGCGCGAGTACCCAGATCCCATGTGACCGACCACGTCACTTCCTTCTTCCCATTGCAACTCGTAGTGGAGGAGTCGTTGTTCTTTGTGTCTTGGAAAAAAGTTAAACTTCTACATTGGATTACCTCGGATTACCTACGTCTTTACCTGGATATTTACCTTGGCTGTTTACCTGGGATATTTACCTGTTGTATACGTGGGATTTACTGTGATTCTGTGTGATTACTGGCCTGGATTTCGATCAACGCATCAGGGAGTATCTAAAAGAGAATCAAATAAAACCAACATGGCGTCCGTTTTCTGTATTGTTTGTGGAAAGTCCAAACCGACTACGGATCCCCATTCCGCCTGTCCACCGTGCCGGGGGGTTTGGTGCGACCAGTACGCAAAGTGTGATGAATGTGAATCGTGGCCCGACAATATATTTCAGGAGTATCTTGTCGGCTCATATGCTGGTGAAATTATGCCGCCGCCCGGCTTTTCCGGGGCCGAGAATTTGGTCGTATCTCCGCCTCAGTCTTGCGGGAATGGGTCGGAGATACAAGGCTCGGTAGTAATGTCCGTTGCGAATTCTGTTTCGGCTCTTTCGGATCGCGCTAATTCTCCGGAGGTTGTTAATGTGTCTCCACCACCCACTATTTCCGATATTGTTACGGCCGGGTTGGGGGAACAAGATGGCGGTCGTCATGTCAACAATCAGACGACCTTCACCTTGACGGCCACCTTGGACCCTTCAACCACGACGTCTTTTCCGACATCGGGCTCTCAATATGGAATGGTAAGTTCGGAGTTTGTGACTAATGTCCCGGTCAAGGACCCGTCATTACGTAAATTAACAACCACTCAGCGCAGTTCGTTTCCGACGACTGCTGCATCTACGTACACTTCTGTTGGTAATAATCCAGTCCCCGATTATGTAGACTATAGCCGTTCCCTATTAAGGAACGTGCCGAATTTATCGAGGGCGCCTGTTCATCTGATAAAGTCAGGACCTTCACAGTCTGTCATATCGGGACTGGATTATCGTAGACCCGCACGGTCTGCGTCTATCCCAGTCTCTGTGGATAGATATATGCACTCGGATTACCCTAATGTATCTTGCTACATGCCGGTAGTTTCGTCAAGTATTAGTACTGCAGCATTGGCGCAACCTACTTTTACTTGTGCATCTAGTGATATTCTATATCAATCTGCATCTATCCCTGCCACTGTGGATAGATGCATGCAAAGTATTGGTACTGCAGCATTGGCGCAACCTACCATTACTTATGCTCCATCTGATATACAATATCGACCTACGTCTCGTCCGATTTTATCGGACAGTCGTATGCAACCTGCAACGTCATACCATATGGGATCTGCTCACTCCCAGGTATCATCGTTGTATTACGAGCCTGCTGCATCTGCGCATGCTCCGTCTATGGCGGCAACTACGGCCTACTATAGGCTGGCTACTACGTGTGATGCTACTGTTATGCCGTCTATGTATAACAGGTTGCCTAATTTGCATACTGCTCCTGCGTACTCTCCGCTTCCGGTTCGCCCCGCAGTATATAGGCCCGCATCATACCCTTCCGTAGCTTCTGTTGCTCGACCGCATGATGTACCTCGTCGTGTGATGTCATCTTCCCCTTCTTTCATGACGTCACACTTGACTTCCGGTACATCGGGTGCCTACTTCCGGTCTCCTTCACCCAGACCCGTGAGGCGTTCTATGCCATATCACGCTTCTGTTCCGAGACGTGAAGTTAAGGTTGCACACCCGTACTTGCCTAGATACCCAGCTAGGCCGGCGATGTCTCAATATACTGCTGCATCTGGTACTCCACTTCTTCCTGCTTCTGTCCGGCAGTACCAGACTCCAGTGACAACTATTTCTGCCGACCTGTCTAATAGGATGAATAGATTGTCAGCTGATTTTGCAGCATTACAAAGAGATATGTTGATGCCGCCTCCACCGCCTCCATCACCAGTACCGCGATGGGCTGGCTATCAACCTCGCCTCGTGTCATCGAGACGTCCGCCTTCTCCTTCACGTGCTACGCTGCCACTGGATCTCTCGGTAGCTGGTATTCCTGCACCTCCCGCATTTGTGCCTAGGTTTCCTTCTACTGACCTTAATGTGACAGTGAGGAATGCGGAGCCGGGAACGGAAGAAGACGCGTCGCTCTTTGACACTGATCCGGATTCGTCAACGGCCAATTATGCACAGACTTTGGCTCGCTTGTACGAAATGTTTCCGGATATGCCCCCACCGCCAGTTTTGGACTCGAGGAGAGTGACTGCGATGTCGGACCTCCGGCCGGAGCCTACGCATCGCACATCTCTCCCGCCCTCCAGAGCCGTTATTGAATGTGCTGACCGTATGCGGGATGCCTTTGCTCTTCCTCGGACTCAGGATGAGAGGCAGAGTCTTCTTCAACCTAGAGCGTTATTTAAGCGTTCTAAAGGAGCTTTCCCGTTGGAGAGGCCTACTTTCCGGGCCTACCAAGTACATGGCTCTCCCTGGCATAGCCGAGCTGCGGTCCAGGAACCGGAGTTCGAGCAGTTCATAGGGGCTACTCCGCCCAAGAAAGACATTCCTCTTTCTATACGTCAGATGTGTACCCTGGAAGACACATCTAGACAAGGGATTGCGATTTCCTCTCACCTCGATTGGTTCCTTTTTGCTATTCGATCGATTTTGAATCGCATTCCTGAAACGTCTTCAACTGGTTATGTTCCTATTCCGGTTGAAGATGTTACCCTGATGAAGGACTTCCTGACGGCAGCTGCGCGCGCGGACGCTGATTTAATGGCCTCATCTGCCTATTTGTCAGCCATGTTCGTGCACCTTAGACGTCACACATTGTCTCAGGCCCTGCCTACGTACACCCCAGACAGTGTGAGGACCGCTTTAAGGGAGCAGTCCCCCGCCTCAGGACTTCTGTTTGCCGGCGTGCTTCCGGTATTACAGAATGTAATGTCCGCTGCCAGGACCACGCATACTTATTTTGCGCCTCAGAGGAAGCGATCAGCTCCTGCAGCTGCTGCTTCATCTTCCTCGCAGTCTAAGAAAGTCTCGACTGAGAACTCTTCTGGGACTTTTGGGCCCAAAAAGTTTGCGGCCTCCTCATCGAAACAATCGGGCGGAAATTCGAGAGGAGGGGGGGGGTGGCCGATTTAATCGAGGCCGCGGAAAAGGAAAGTCCGCTAAAGCCCCCCCAAAGAAATGAGGGCACGGGCCATGCAGATGTTCGTTCTGCATGGCGAGATCGCACTATGCCGCCTTTCCCGATCAAGCCAATACCGGATCTTCCTGTAGGCGGGAGACTTTCCCGGTTTTGGCAGAATTGGGAGGCAATCCAGGCAGATCCGTGGGTGGTGAACACCTTACGACATGGGTATCGACTGGAGTTCGCCACAACTCCCCCGTTGACTTCCTCACCCATGTCGTCTCGGATTCCGGTGCGTCAGGGATACCTGCAGGAGATTCAAAAGTCCGTGGACAAGTTGGTAGAGAAGGGTGCTGTGATCGAACTTCCTCCAACCGATATGTCTCCGGGCTTTTATTCTCCGGTATTTCTAGTCCCCAAGAAGAATACCTCAGAGATGTGCATGATCATCAATCTGCGTCGCCTGAACAAGGACTTCTTGGCCTCGCCTCCTCATTTCCGCATGGAGTCTTACCACTCAATTCGTACGGCTCTAATGCAAGGGGACTGGATGACGTCTCTGGACCTCCAGGACGCCTACCTGCATGTTCCGATCTTCAGGGGTCACCACAAGTACCTGCGCTTCCTGGTCGGCAACCGGAAGTTTCAGCTGCTTGTGCTCCCTTTCGGACTATCCACGTCCCCATGGGTCTTCACCAGAATTTTCAATCCGGTGGCGGCGTTCCTGCACTCTCGAGGGCTAAAGTATCACTTTTATCTCGACGATTCCCTGCTGAGGAATCAGTGCAGGAACGATCTCATCAAGGACACCAGCTTTGCTTGGGAGATCCTAGTTGCCCTGGGCTACCTTCCTCACGAGGGCAAATCAGAGTTGACGCCATCGCAGTCTCGAGTCTTCCTCGGAGTTTCATACAACACCCTATCGGTGCTGGCGAAACCTCCAGAAGACCGCTGGAAGAAAATTCAGGTGGCAGTGCCGGAGTTCATATCGGCACCGCACAGGAGTGCTCTCCAATTCGCTGCAATGATCGGCCTGTTAACGTCCACTCAGGATGTAACTCCTCGAGGCCGGTTGCAGCTTCGGCCGTTGATGATGCACCTCAACGACTTTTGGCCGAAAAGACACCTTTGTCCATCTGTCCCTGTGACAGAGGATGTCAAACGTCTCCTTCGCTGGTGGCTGCAGCCGGAGAACGTGATGATAGGTGTCACCTTCCTTCCGTTTCAACCGGTCCATCAACTGTTCACGGACGCATCGATGGAAGGATGGGGAGCACATTTGGGTTCGAGGTCAGTCTCCGGCTTGTGGAACGACAGCCAGCGGAAGTTACACATCAATGTATTGGAGTTTCTCGCTGTTCACCTCTCCATACAGAGATTCCTTCCGGACCTAACGAACCAGAGCTTGTTAGTAGCCACCGACAATACGACTGTTCTGGCTTACATAAACAAGCAGGGGGGAACTCACTCCCCCCAGCTGCTGGATCAGACACAGAAGTTCTTCAACCTTTGTTGGAGCAACGGAATTTCTGTGCGAGCTCGTCACATTCCTGGTCATCTGAACGTTTTGGCAGACACCTTATCCAGGCCAAGTCAGATAATTTCGACCGAGTGGCAGCTTCACGAGAACATCTTAGCCCAGATGTCTCGGATATGGGAGATGCCGAATGTAGATCTGTTCGCCACCCGTTGGAACCATCTACTGCCGGTCTATGTGTCTCCTGTTCCGGATCCAGCAGCCCTGGCAGTCGACGCCCTGTCTTTGGACTGGTCCGACATGATTGCGTACGCGTACCCGCCGCCAGCAATCTTGTCACAAGTCCTCCGGAAGATCCGAGCACACCCGTGCGTGGTCTACCTTGTGGCTCCGTGGTGGCCCTCTCGCCCATGGTTTGCAGACCTGATGGATCTTCTGATAGACGTGCCTCGTCTTCTGCCGCTCTGGTGGAACCTGCTTCGCCAGCCGAGATCCAGTCTTTACCACTCGAATCCCGGTCTTTTTCATCTGACCGCGTTCAAGTGCTCCAGCATCACCTCGCTAAGACTGGATTTTCTGTCGAAGCATCCGAAAGGATGGTCCGGTCCACCAGAGCATCAACGACTGCGGTTTACCAGAACAAGTGGAAGATCTTCGCTGCCTGGTGTTCTAGTCGCGGAATCGTTCCAACCTCTGCCACTGTTCAACAGGTAGCGGACTTCCTTTTGTATCTGTTTCATGACAGACAGCTTGTTCCGGCCACGGTCGACGGTTATCGGTCCGCTATTTCGAGGGTGCTTCTGCTGACCACGGGTGTCAACCCATCGCTCGACGTCAACCTCTCTGCCCTTCTTCGTTCCTTTCGGGTGGAGAGGCCTACTCCGACGCCGCAGCTTCCTAAATGGGATTTGGCTCTGGTTCTGAGACGGCTTTCTGAGCCGCCTTTCGAACCCATCGGCACCTGTGAGTTGAAGTTTCTGTCTTACAAGACCGTATTTCTGATTGCCTTTGCCTCTGCCGCCCGCGTATCAGAAATCCATGCCTTGGACTTCAGGTCTTTAAGATATAATCCTCAGTGGACCTGGGTGGCGTTATCCACTCTCCCGGAGTTTGTCGCTAAGAATCAATCTCTCTATGACAATCTGCCGAGGGAGTTCGTCATCCCGGCTCTGTCCAACATCTTATCTGCAGCTGTTGACGATGACAGAGTCATGTGCCCCGTCAGAGCTCTCTCTTGTTACTTGGCACGCGTTGAACAGCAGAGAGCAGGGCGGGTGCGGCTATTTATCCCGTTTGGGCCCTCATCAAAGCAGGAGATTTCTAAGAACACTATATCTTCCTGGCTTTCGAAGACTATTCGGTTTTCCTATTCGGACATTCCTTCGGAGTTAACTAATTTAACCAAGGTCTCCGCTCATGAGGTCAGGGCTTTGGCGGCTTCCTGGCCTCTATGGACCAATAGATCAGTATCTGATATTATGAGGGCCTGCCACTGGAGGAGTCACATGACCTTTGTGTCCCACTACCTCCGGGATATGACGCTGCAAAGACGGGACATCTACTCTCTGGGCCCCCTGGTGGCTGCCCAGTCCGTTGCAGACCCGTCTACCAGGCACTAGACCCCTAGTGTTTTTACCAGGTTTTAAATTTGGTAAGTTACTTGCTCTCCCCATATTTTACTAAAAAGAGGGGGGGGGCGGGTATTTTGGGTCTAGTGTATGTCAGCTTTATTCACTGGGCCTGTAGTTTCTATAGGCCGGATGAGTATATCAAGGACCATATCGTCATTTTTATACATTTATGGTCTTTGATTACTTCGCTGACTCCTGTACTCCCTTCGCTTATGCTTGGGTTCCTTTGTTTCCGACCACTCATTCCCTCCGTCCTGCTATGGTATTCTAGCAAAAGTATGTGAAGGTAAGTTTAACAGCGCAAGAAATATGAAAAATTTGAAAATCAATTTTCCTATTTCTAAGCTTAAACTTACCTTCACATACTGTGATGGCCCGCCCAGCCTCCCCGCTGATGGGTTATTCACACTGCGTTGAATGGGAAGAAGGAAGTGACGTGGTCGGTCACATGGGATCTGGGTACTCGCGCATGGGCATTGGGGCAGTACAGGGACTATTTTTATTCTGTGGTAATATGTTACAATTAGGCAATCGCGTAAGAACACGATAGCAAAAGTATGTGAAGGTAAGTTTAAGCTTAGAAATAGGAAAATTGATTTTCAAATTTTTCATATCATTGCAGTCCTAATACGATCAGTCATCACAACATGTTAGATTGTAATGAGGTGTAAATCCCAGTACTCCAGCAGTACTTTAAAGTGACTCCTGTAGAAACACTGCCTCGCCTGAGGCAACCTACAGATAGACTGCATTGTGCATTCACTTTTCTGTCATCCTTTTTAAACACACATACTAAATGTTAGATATTGTCCTCCATATTCTAATGTGACATTAAATTTGTTGTCTCTTGTCCTGTATATATCCTAAACTGAAGTATATTTATATCCAATTATTTTTAGGATGTCACTTTCTTGATAAAGCACAAATGCTAATGCTGAATGGGTCAGTCCGATACGAGACTCAAACCCGCCTCCTCAGAGTTTGGCACCAAATCGCCAGCAGTAAATGCAAGCGCCCTAGACCACTCGGCCGCCTCAGGCAGCTTCCACAAAAGAGGACGTTCGGAGACCGGAGTCTTAGATTACGTACATTTACCACCCCTCTGATAGACTGATTAATGGCACAGCTTCTAAAGCAATTTATTATATGTTGTACATTTGCTGCAATTGTAGATGGATGTGGTGAGATGAAGGATGATGAAACAACAGATGAATGTGTTGATGATGTAGAGAAGGTGGAGGATGACCAGACTAAAGCCTGTGATGAGGAGGATGATGAGGAGGATGATGGAGAGAAGGTGGAGGATGACCAGACTAAAGCCTGTGATGAGGATGATGATGAGGAGGATGATGGAGATGATACCGGTACCATTCAGTCTGTAACAGACCAAACAAAGGCTGACATCAGTCCACAAAAAGCTGATCCTTACTTTTACCTGAAGCGGGAAGAATTCACTTCTGAGATATTCAAGATAGAAATCAGTAATCTACCCCTCAGGTTTGGCTTTGCTGTGAGTACGAGTCCACAGGGAGGGAATGCTTCATAATTATGTACCTGGGATCAACTAGATCCACTAAATCTTAAATCCTTACATTCTTGTCTCTCCCTCAACAGTACAGCTATAGACAATATTAGATTAGTTCAACCAACAGACAACAATGAAACAATATATTACTGAATAGTTACAGTTGTGTACCAGTCTGAAGCTGTGTCAAGGTTTGAATGGTTTTATTTGTTGGAGTTCTGTTTTTCTCTATGAATTCACATATCTTTTCATTCATCTGGCAGAAATACTCTCCTTCATGCTGTGTTGGTATCTACTACAGGCTAATTAATATTCTGATCATTGTTTCATTAAAAACAGTTCAATCTTCTTGTTCATAAGCAATACATTTCCTCGTATTGAAGTTTCTTGTAATTGTTTCATCCTGATTGTATCCAATTTCTTGTTTGTGACTGATTTAGCTCCCCTGATTGTGACTGATTGTCTCCCCCTGATTGTGACTGATTGTCTCCCCCTGATTGTGAAGTTAGATTGTTTCACAAGCCCGGAATTACCATCTGGCACAAATATGCATGTCTTCATTGTGTGTTTAAGTGTAGTTACAATATCTATGCAATATTTCATTTACGAGTCATTGAAATTTTTAGATATGTATGTTTTTGTAATGTCTGTATTTGAAAATCATCCATGTATCCTAAAAAAGTATGTCTTACTCTTTTCAGGAATTGAAAAGAATGCTTACTGGCCTGAAGTTGAAACCAAACAAAATCAAAGCCATACCCTATAAGACATTTTCATATGTAACTTTCAGGTAAGATGTTTCTCTTATGTGATTAGACTATTAATCAATTCCGTTTGAAGAAAGTGTATATGTGTCTTTGGAAGGTCTGCATGTTTTCTTTGTGAAATCTATTTTGAAGTATTTGACTTACCTTCTCACATAGTTGAGATAATTCTACAATTTTGAAACAAACAAATCGTTTTCTGTATTGAAGGTGTGAAGAAGACCGTGAACAGGCTATGTCAGTTCTTGATGGGCATAAATGGAAAGGAAACAGCCTGAAGGTCAAGGTAGTTCACAATTTTATCATTGACTTGGTACTTATTTGGGAAGTTCAGGTCACCTCACATGTGGCTCTCCCACCCTCCGCACTGAGGAAAATATATTCTCTCAAACATGCTACTTACATGTTGTTGACTTATGTACTTGACTTTTTTTGCTCGTCAGCACACATAGCCTGAACAAAAATGTGTTTTAGACATTGCAGAAAATGAAGAAAAAAAATGTTTGTGGCGGCGAGAATATTTGGGGCTGGAAGTGATGATAAATGAATAACTAATATTTATTTAACTTATTCATGAGTCTTTTACTGGAAAACAATAGACTTTGGCCATATTAATTTAAGTTGTTATAATATTTACTTGACAGAAAGCCAACCCCACAGCTGATCCATTACAGACGAAAAGAAAATTGAAAGGTTTGTCATATTCAAAGATTATATATGTCTCACTGGTAATCCTTAATGCAGGCTTATTATTCATGGAACGTGTGTATTTGACACTTTATTTCAAGCTGGTGACTCGTGAAAGGAGAGTCTTCTGAAACATTATCTTGGCTATGAATACAAAGAAATATGCTTGATGATGTTTTTTCAACATCCGTTGTACTTTTCTAACAATATACATCAGCACTGTTGAAAATCTGCCAATATTTAAATTTCAATGATGCTTTCATATATTTTCCCCAGATTCAAAGGGTGAGCCATCAGAGAAGAAAGTGAAAGTAGATGAGGAAGAGGACATTCCCTGGGATATCAAGTGAGTCTGATTATATGCATTAGGTTGAAGCTGTAGCTGAAGCATTTTGATGTCATATATTTCAATCACGATTTCTGCCCATCTTTTATCTTTTGTTAGCCTCCAGTTCCAGGTCATGGATTGATAACAAACTTTGGATTCAAAAGTTTCATACCAACACTATTAGTCATTGTCCAATTGTTCTACCTCACTTTGATTCTCATTATCTCCCCTTGATTGTGCCCCCCCCCCTCCGATTGTGATTGATTATCTCCTCTTGATTGTTACTGATTTTCTGACCCTGATTGTTACCAATGATCTCTTTCTGATTTTGACTATCTCCCCCAGATTGAGATCAATGATCTTCCCCTGATTTACCCTCCTATTTGTGACTGATTATCTCCCCTGTCTGTGATTAATCGTCCTCCTCTGGTGATGTTATTTTTTCATGCAAGCCTGGGAAGATCTGTCTAACAAAGAAATTAACATAGTTTCACAGGGCTCGTTTTTTGACAGGAATTCAGGAATCCAATTACCGTTATATTCCCATAAGTCAAATTCCCCTAAAATTTGAGTTATTTGCTTGAAAGCTATGTATTTGAATTTCCGTCGATTTTAAGGATTGGAATCACAGGAATCTGTTCAGATTTCCGTAAAATTTTACAAAAAAATTAGGCCTATTTCGAATGAATAAGGCCTGGAAGTCAGCCCAGCTTATCAACCTTGATTGAAGTATTGTATTTTCAGTCATGCTAAGATTTAATCCTGTTTTGACTTTTTGTACTGTAAATTTTATCCCCTGTGGAAAAGGAAAATACTCTCACCAGTTACAAATAATTGTTTATAATGGCATACTTAGTTCCCAACCAAACCTTCATCAAACAATTCACCATATACCTGTATCAGCCAGCAACTGGTAAAGTATGTCAGAAGCTTCAGGAAGTGAAAAGGTGAGCTAGATTGATTGTTACTGTCCAGCTTTCATGTAATAGTCGCAAGACACAGTGATTGTTACTGTCCAGCTTTCATGTAATAGTCGCAAGACACAGGGGAACAATAGTCAGTCAGCGTATAACAAGGGATCTATACAGGAGACTTGTCAGTAATATACAAGTCTGAACAACAGAAACTTACATGAAAGATCAACCACATTGATTGACAGTATGGGTGGGTACATTTGTTTGACCATTATTTGCATGTTCATGTCATTACAGGCTGAAAAATGCTGTCACTCCATTGTGGAATATGGACTACGAAGAACAGCTTAAGGTAAATAGGGAAGCATGGACTTCGAGGTAACTCACAAACTCTTGACCTCATTTGCTGAGATTTGCCATTGATCTTTAACCTAGGAGTGAATGGGTCTGATTTGTTTTTATGCTGACATATTTTGACGATAAATTGCTTAAATTACAGTATGTGTTAGCAAACTATATTTTGCGACAAGTACTAAAGTAGTGAACTTCAAATAAACGTGGCTTGATTTTCACAGAAAAATTTTGCCCATCTGGCCTATCTAAATGGATGTTACGAGTCAACGGCTCACTCAGGTAGAACATCGCCACAGTTAGGCACTGGTTGATCAAACTGAGCTATGACATATGACCGCACTGCAGACTACACCATTCCATGATGAGAGATAATTTCAGTGATTAAAGAGTACACAATGTAGTTTCAGTAAAATCAAATTGATCCATACTTCCTGTGAATGTCACAGAGCAATGCATAAAATAACCAAGTCTGGGGACAACAATAGGTCTACACCCAGGGATTATCAGATGTATATAGGCCTCGAGAGTAGATACTTACATGAAGTAACAATCGAAGTGTATTACTAAGTACTATTATGTAAACTGGAAAAGTATGCATGTCTGGAAGATACCATTCTGTGCTGTATACTTTGCTGAGAATATTATAATTGGCCAGTTTCAAGTCTTATCTTTTGTGGTTGTTCTGTCAGGTGAAGACTGGTATTATTGAGGATGTGTTAAAGAAATTAACAAGACAACTGGATGCACAGTGTCTTAATCTGAAAGCTTGGCTGAAAGAACAAAGGTGGGCCTTGTCTGATATTCATATAAATTTTGATCTTGTAATGTATAATGAGATACTTTAGGACCATGTCAGCTATAGCTGGTAGAGTCCTATAGAATGCACATTCTCCGTCTTCCATTAATTTATTTCCTTAACTTTTCAACAAATTGGCTGTGAGTGGATGCATTTGTGGGAAGCAATGTGTCAGCCACCCAGATTGAAGTCAAAAAGGCAACAGTCAAGATCACTGATCACCAGCAACTCGTTAGAACATGAAGTTTTGCATGCTCATAAATAATGAAATTGTTCCCCATAATCAACGTTATAGTTAAGGCGCATTCTCACGGTGCGATTTGTAGTAACAACTTGTAACATACAACGCGGTTATATCGTGAGAACACTCAAATGATTTTAGTTGCATGCTACAAGTCACATGCAATAGAACAGGTCTTATTGTAAATAAAGAGATAAGGACCATGCTAGCTGGCTGCTTGAATAAGTATTTGTCATAAATTAACGATGAACCATTGTAATCTCCCTATCACTTCAGGAATATTCATGGTGGCAGGTGTTGTGAACTATTACCTATCAAGAAATCAGTAAGTGTTTTTTTCCTACCAAGAAGTGTGAATATTCATGGACTTTGTCGCATATCAATCCTACATGTAGAATGTAGAATTTACAATATAATAAAAATGGGTCTATTAAAATTAGACCTACTGTTCATTATAACTTTGCATTTTTGAACTGGACAAAATTAAGCTGTATTCTTTTGAGTGATATTTTAGAAACTTTAAAAATGAACTAGGAAAACATTTTTATTAGTAACATCTACATATGTATATTTTAATAAACTGAACTTCAAATATGTAATTGTTATTATAGTTCAATCACATTTATATTACCAATATATATGAGTTCCATTGTAACATGTTTTTTCGTGATTAACACAGAGTTAACCCTATCTAGCCTTGTGAACTTGTTGTGGGGGGGGGGTGTGAGATGCCTACCCTATTTGTTTTTGTGACCCCTAAGGCCTCTGTTAATTAATCTTTAGCTTCTCATGACCTTGGGAGGAAATTATGATGATGCTGAATGCTGTAATTATTAATTATTAATTATTTGGCTGCATTAAGATATTGCAATAAAAAAAGAAGTTATGTATGTGGTAAAGTTCGAGCACCAATGGAAAGTTGATGTCAACTTTGATATGTCAAAGACAACTATTTCCCCTAATTTCTGCAATTAGAACTGCAAAAAGCTTTGTTGCTGACTAAATCATGTGAAATTTAAATGGCACCTGTGACATTATATCATAGAATTTAGATCCAAGTAACACCCTTTTTAAAGAATGAAAATTTGAGGGGAGTTAACCAGATCCCAACTATATTTACTTATATTTATCAATAGGTCTCCCCTTGTAAATTGCTGCTTCCAATAAATTAGAATCAGCCACCAGAGTCCCGTTGGAATTATCAATTAACTTAAATGTCTGCATAGAAAAACATCAGCTTGTGAATAGAAGCCCAAAAAAAGAAGCCAACAATATTATTTACCATCGGTATGAACTGGAAAAAAACAGATAGTCCAATTCCGTTTTGGTAACAGGTCCGACTTTTGCATGCACCGGACTACCGCGCAAGGTTTGGCGCACAACCGGAAGTACACTTAACGCGGGAAATGTTGACAGCAAACACGAACAACAATGGCCAAAGATCGACTTGAAATAAAGTTTCAATGGATTATTTCTTGGATTGTCCGTTCCTTCAGATAGATCTAGACTTCTAAAAGTAAAAGGTATTTACGAAAATTGATCGCATTTTATCGTTTTTGTTAGGTGAAATCTTACTTGCCGCATGCGACAGGTAGATTTTTTGCAACTTGTCAACGGGAAAAATCACTTGCCGGCGGCACGTAGGCAGGCGTTATTTCGCGCTGCCTTGTTCTGCAGATTTTTTTTTTTTTTGCAGCAAAATGCCAAATAATTAAAACAATGCGTAATTATTGTTACGACAAAAAACATGCGGGCGGGTCATGAGAAGCTAAAGATTAATTAACAGAGGCCTAAGGCTGAATAAAATAAATTTCTAGCTTCACAGGCACAGCTGGGTCATTCACAGGCACAGCTGGGTCATTCACAGGCACAGCTGGGTCATTCACAGGCACAGCTGGGTCATTCACAGGCACAGCTACAGGCACAGCTGGGTCATTCACAGGCAGAGCTGGGTCATTCACACGCACAGTTGGGTCATTCACAGGCACAGCTGAGTCATGTTATTTAGTGTCGCATCAACCCTTTTTATCAGCACGGCAAAGAAACAAACAAAAAATGCAAGAAACAACACATCTATCTCTCAAAATTTTGCCAAAGTAATGTTCTTGAACAGTAAGTCAAAGAGTTGTTTGATATCTTGTTTCATTTGTAGGAAATAGTATTGTTGCAACTTCAAGTAACATTGTTGGCATCATGCTATTTTATTAAACTACTGATAGAAATATGGATATATTTGGTCTGTGTGGGAAAAATAAAGAAGATTAGAGAAAGCCTCCCTCCTTCGTCATTTTTGTCAAAAAGTGCCTGTTAAGCTAGAGATAAATTGTATTCAGCCTAAACTTACCACACTATATCTTCGCATCAGACTCTACCAGAAAGTTTAAAAAAATTCCAAGATGGCCACTCTGATGACATCACAGTGACATCATATCACCTGGAAGAATTCTTACCCCTCAGCCCTGATGGCCCTTATTGATGTCAGTCAACAATTTATAGTTCGGTTCATATCTTGGTTACTATTTGATGCACAACATCGCAACTTTCATAAAAGACGGTTAATACCTTGCAGATGTCCACAGAGTTATGGCCCTTCATGCCCATCAGCATTTTCTTTTCTGGCTTACTATTTGATGGACAACTTCAAAACTTATATGTAAGATGTTTCTTACCTTGTAAGTGTGCAATGTCAGATTTTGTACCCATTTTGATGTTGGCCGTCTTGGATTTTTTTTTACACTTTCTGGTAGCTTTCTTAAAGATATAGTGTGGTAAGTTTAATCCCCCTAGGCTTAGGCTCGATAAAATTCCATCTTCTTCTAAAAGTCGAGTAGATCGAGCCATGATGGTGATCTTTGATGAGTTTTGGTGCATAAGACAAAGAGATCAGTCCAATTGTCTATCATATGTATATCACAGCTACGTTACATCTTTAAAAGTTATTTATTGATGACTTTTTCAACTAACAAGGTGAAAAACTTGGGCTTAAATGACACCAATATAAAAAGCGGAAAAGTCTAAAAGATTCAACCCAACCGACAGTGTCGGATTGTTCTGCAGTTATATGTAAAAGTTCACTGGCTCTACCAACACCCCCTCCCCCAAAGTCCAGGTAGGGTTAATCATATCTTGTATGTGATGTTTTCAGCCAATACTGAATGGATATAGGAATAAGTGTGAGTTTACTGTGGGTACAAGTCCTGAGGGTCAGGGTGAGTGCAATTGTACATATAAATGATGTAGGATGTTTCAAAATTTACAAAAACTTGAAAAATAGCATGTGAGTTTCAACTCTACAGCTCTCAGTAATTCATTCTGATTGATATCTGCATGTTATTTTATGAATGTTGATTCTTGGATACTTTATGTTCTGAACATAACCATTGACTATCCTTGTGAAAGAATTTCATGTAAAATCCAATTGAGTACTGTAGGTGGGAATACATATGTCTGTGCCAATTGGAAGTGAAGAAGTTCATCACTGAAAATGAGGCCATTATGTATTTCAGTTGTGAGATGAAACATTTTAATGGGGAACTCCAATAGCCAAGTTAATGAACTTTATGTTGGAATATTTTCAGAATTATTTTAATAAAATTAGCTTTTTCATTAGCGATGCTCCAAAATAAATAATCATTTCATCATTTTAGGAGTTTCTTTCAGAGGGAATCCCTTTGATGCCTACATTATGATTCACTTTATCAATGTTAGTTTTGGTCTCTAGGGAGAAAAAAAGCAAAAGTAAACCAATAATGATACCTGCAGCTTGCTTAGTAGATTAAGCAGCCTGATAACCATCACGACTGTAAAAAAGTATGGATTGCTGTCAAGGTTAAATGAGGCTATATGAAATCTCTTGATATATCCTATTCATGTCTTTCATTAATTTTGTCAGAGAAGACGGTTGGTTTTAGACTGGGGAAGTATCGTGGTGGTAGCAGTAGTGTAGGGGAACCGTACCACTGTGCCTTCCTCTCGGAGAACATGAAACGTGTAGTCAAGGTGACTCCTGTTTAAACTGTTCCAGCCTTTCATCACATATTATATTGTAGTAATGACACTCGCTATTGAAACCAATTCAATACTCTATAGATCTCCAATTTGTTGAAACTGCTCATGGCTCATAAAAACAATGCTTTATAATAAAAAGTAAGTTGATTTAGTACAAATTTCCCGTCTTTGAATACCCAAGTGTAACTATAAATAAGTAGTAATTGATAATTTTGTAATTGCGACTCACTGTTGTAAAGTGGAGTGCATCTATTTGTTCGATAATGTTTTATTCAGTGAGACATACTCGTAAAACTGTTGAACTGGTTAATACAATTATGATATTTTCATTGTAGGTGTTTCAAGATTATATAAGACAAAGTAAATACCAGGCTTTCAGTCCAGAGACTCATGATGGTAACTGGAGACAGATGACTGTTCGGGAATCTCGCTCGGGAGAAATTATGGCCTTCCCAGAATTCCACCCCCAAGACTTATCAGAGGTAAGGATATGTATTTTTTGACTGAAAATTCTATTGCACTCCACGCTCACAACTTACAATGTTATTTTTCTGGCTCCGATATATATATGTAAGTATGCATCTGGGAAGCCATTGCATAGAATGTAATACTGAACATGAGAGAGAAAAAACTTACGTACATACAGGTGGTTACAGGTCAGCTATGTATTACAAGATGTTATTTGAAAAACAGGAACTGATGATATAACTATTTCATGCTCCAGTGATCATAGAGTGCTGTACTCACCCTGTGTAGTACATGTCACACAATGCTTTTCCTATGTATGAATGAAATATTTATTGGTGATGGCAAGACATGTGCCTACAAAGAAGTGACATGCATGTCTGACAATTTTAGCACTTTGTGCATACTAGAGGATGAAGCAGCTACATCGGTAACTCTGGTATTGGAATATGTTTACACCCCTCGATCATATTATTTACATAATACATTGATGGCTTGTAAGACATATCTTCACAGACGAGAGAGGTTGTGGGGTTGAATCCTGTATAGGAGAGGGGTTCATATATTTTTCAGGAAGAAGTCCAGGCAGAAGTGGATCTTCTACGTGAATATTTTACATCTGGCCCTGGGAACAGCAGTGGTATCACTACTATGTTTGTAGACATATCATCTGAAAGGTATACTAACATACTGGCACTTGACAGGGAAGTAATTTCCATCTCTTATTTCATACTCTATATTGTTGAATTAAATGCATTTATTCAAGTAGGATCTCCGGTATGACTTCTCAAACTTATGCTCGTGATAATACATGTATATGCTCAATGACATCTCTGTTGCACTACGTCGGCTATAGCTGGCGAAATCCTAATGAATTCGCATTCTTCTCTTCCTCCCAACCTTCATTATTCAGTCCCTTAACTCTTTAGCCAAAAAAAAAAGACTGATTCCTCTCAAATTTCTCCAGATGATGTCACGCAGATCTCATTTTCCACAATTGAGGTCAAGTGGTCAATGTCACTGGCCTAAAAATCAGAATGCTTGAAAATCACATTTTTTTGTGAGTGGATATAGGATTGGAAGACAATGTATTCCAAAACAATATTGAGGGCGAAAGGTAATAGGTCAGAGACCAAGACAACAAATTGTCCTCAAAATCGGGAAATCATCGAAATTCTATTTTTTTTTTGAGTGGATACATCATGTAATGAAAGATTTGAAGGTCAAACAGGTCAAAGGCCAATGTCACAGTGCCTCCTAGGTCACAGATCAGCCAGCAACTCGCTGAAACCTAAAAGACTCCAAGATTTTATTTTAATTATGTAGTCCGTCGGCTATAGCTGGCGAAATCCTAATGAATTCGCATTCTTCTCTTCCTCCCAACCTTCATTATTCAGTCCCTTAACTCTTTAGCCAAAAAAAAAAGACTGATTCCTCTCAAATTTCTCCAGATGATGTCACGCAGATCTCATTTTCCACAATTGAGGTCAAGTGGTCAATGTCACTGGCCTAAAAATCAGAATGCTTGAAAATCACATTTTTTTGTGAGTGGATATAGGATTGGAAGACAATGTATTGACTTACTGCGCTCCCATCACTCTGGTGTGAAATAAAATAATTTAAACCAATGTATTCCAAAACAATATTGAGGGCGAAAGGTAATAGGTCAGAGACCAAGACAACAAATTGTCCTCAAAATCGGGAAATCATCGAAATTCTATTTTTTTTTTGAGTGGATACATCATGTAATGAAAGATTTGAAGGTCAAACAGGTCAAAGGCCAATGTCACAGTGCCTCCTAGGTCACAGATCAGCCAGCAACTCGCTGAAACCTAAAAGACTCCAAGATTTTATTTTAATTATGTAGTCCATAATGCCAATCAGGTTCTTGTTCATATCTAATATTGTTTTGTGATTTGTGATTTTGTTCTACAAGCAAAGTCTAACTATTGTATCTAATTTCCCCCATAATTCTATTCAGTGTTCGTCTCTCAAATTTCTGTTGCAGAATTTCAGGTGCTGCTTCCAGCATTCCAGCCAAACCTGTTTTTGGAGATCAGGTATGTGGAATTGACTATATTTGAAAATTAAACTTCTTTCTCTATGTGTTATCTGTACTTCAGTACTGACTCTTGGATCACATACATAATCATCTATATACATGTAGATAAGACAAGTCATTCTGTAATGTGGAAAACAATTACCTGCAGCTGTAACAGTTATTATTTAAGGTCTTCTGGGCCATTCTGAACTGAGAGCCTTCTTACGGAAGTAGGCCATGTAGGTTTATTCAGGCAGAATGGGAAACAGAATGCTCCCTAATTAGCTGAAGGATTAGAGCGCTTCACAAATTTTCATAATATGTTAGGCTACGCTTTCTCTGAATATAGAACAAGTAATCAATATATCAATTGTATATAGGTAGATGCAAACATAGTAGCTAACATTGTTTCTCTGACAACCAAACCAACAGTTTACATATTCAGATGTATTATAGTTTTGGCTTTCCTAAAATATACAGTTTGGCGTACATTTTAGCTAAAATATGTGTGAAAATATTGCACGAAAAAAGCCCTACTGAAAACAACTGCACCATAATGGGCACATGTCAAAACTCACTATGTGCAGGTCCACACAGATCATCCAAACATGTTCATATATGTATACAGATGACTCATCAAAAGTCACTTATATTACTGAAACAGTGAAGTGATGGTGTACAACATAAAAGTCTCGCTGAGTGGAGAAAATGTGGACATGTTCGAGGTGATTATCACGTCATCATGACATGATGTCTACCATGATCGATACCATCAGTGGACACATCAACATTTATGGTCCATTCGCTTTATAGTGCCGCATGATCTTTACAGCAAATGAAACAACCCATGAACTGTCATATATGCAAGAAATAGATTTATTGAATAGTTGTATGAACAGTCATTGTATAAATTATATTTACAATTATTATAATACGAAGCACTAAAGTATTTACATACCAGTATGTATATCTTCCAGTAACATGAGGCAGATCATGAATATAGCTATTATAACAATATATCCATACAGTCTACTGAACTGTCCTTGTTATATCCTGTTCATAATCTGTTCATACGTTCATGCCCAAGGTCACTTCCGCATTAATGAATGCTGTGCAAATAGTCAAACACATTGAGAAATTGTAGCTACATTGTTTTCAGTTTGCATTGTGGATTTTCAAACTCGATCCTGGTCTTCTACATCATGGAGCACTAATATACTGTTCTATCTGATATACAATGTATTCAGAGTTGTTGTGGTTGTTGGTACAAATCAATCTGTTGTTGAGGTAGGATGGAGGCCAGTTCTAGAGAGTCTTAAACGACAAAGCATCTCAAAATTCTCTCTCCCTCAGTGTGAACACCTCTCCATCTTCTACTCCTTGTCGTCTCTTTTTGCTGTCAGCCAATGAAATCTCTCTATCCAAATTCCGTTTGATGGATCGTTTAGGTGCGCTCGAAGGATTGAGTGATTTCTCATCCACTCGTTGGTAGAGACAGGCACAAATTCTGACATCAACAACCATTCTACCAAGAACTGTCTCATTCTCTAGAGTGAAAACCACCTGTAGAGGGCGCCGGTTAGGTCCACCCACACATGAGCCCAGACACATGAACTGGTAGAGGTTGACTGCCCACTCAGACCCTGCCTGGGCAGACTCGTAAGGGATAACCACGCTGTGTCTACCAGTGTACATGTCCTGTATATACAGGGAGAGCTGATGTTCACACCGTATCAGATGACTGGGGGCGGGGTGACCCTCATTGTGTTCACGACATGTGGCATGGTTAGGACACCTCTTCACCACCTCTTGTACATGCTGGGGGTGGGTATATATAGCTGTGGCCCAGATGAAGCTCCCAGGGGGTGGGGGTGAAATGGTCTTGAATCTCATTGGACATGATGTGGCCATGCGTACATAAACCTTGTTGAGAGAACTGGAATATGTCCATGTTATGGACTTCGTTTCTTTTGCTGGTGGGGAAAATGAAATCTCAAATCTGTAATCTCCAGGATAGTTGGTGGCCGATGGAATAGAATGTAAGGCTGGTTTCACATCATTGACAGAACACAGATGAGAAGATACCTAAAAAGTAAATAAAATGAAAATAAAGTTTTGGGGAATATTTAAAGCAAACAGTTGAGTTTGTATATAAAATGTATGGTGACATTTTGCATGTATTAGATATAAAATAAACAATTCAATCTACCATGATCTTGGTTATTTGGGGATACAAATCATATTTACTCTCTCTGTTATACTGTTACATATAGACAATTTTGTTGTATAGCGGGATAATTACCTCAACTATGCCGTACTGGTTGTATTCTGACTTTACTCCGTACACTGGCGTCACTGGGGGACTTGGAAGGCATGGAACACTGTTGTTGAAGTAGAGGTGGGAGTTGTCTCCCTGTTACACATAACTCTCCTCTCCATCACTGTGGCTAGTATCTGAATAATGGTGCTCGCTTTATCCCGAGTCATTACTATGTTGATTTGTTATTTGTCCAAGATTGGTCCAGAGATAGTCCAACATTCCTGGGTCCATTATTTGGTTTGGTGTAGATGGAAACATATTGTTGGAGACTTCACTAGAATGGAAGAACTGCAAGTGATGTAAAACTTTGGAAGCCTGTATTTTTATAGACCTGTATAAGAATTGTTAATAATCCAGTCAAAGCTGTAAAGTGATCATTGCTCAGACTCAGTAGGTGTGCCACTTTGAAGTACTCTTCTCACCTTTAGTCTATTGGAGCTTTATTACTTGTAAGTGGGAATTTTCACTGAAGAAGGTTTGGGTAACTGGAACCCCCAGAGAGGGTGCAAGTAATTTTCCTGTGTAAGACAATAGCAAACAGTTTTGTTGACAAACAGAAGATTTGTTAATCATTCTATTTCTCAAGGTGAGAGAAAGTAATATGTTCATAATTAGCACAGTTAAATTAATATCCCAAGCTATTACATATTAGCTCCTACAGGAGATATCTGCAAATATAGTATATGTAAATGTTTTATTTCTAGTTTGCATGCTAGTTTTGTGTGTAACTCGCTAATCAATATATTTTAAATAATTTCCCTGAAAGATGTTTTCCAAAATTTATTTTCTTCAGATGTGTCCCTAATCAAAGCATTTGCTTTCTGAATTTTGATATTTGTATTTTTGTCTTTATGATGTTAAGATTCCCAAATCAAAATTTCAGGAGTAATGAAAATGGTAAAACAACAAAGACATGATTTAAAGACTAGAAAAGTAAAAGAGATATAATCTTTTTAAATGACAAGAATTTGATGAATTATTTTAAGGGGTTGATCACTATATATACGTGTAATATATATCCATAATTGTTGTTCTACATGTACTATACATATATAGTTCTACTATTTGAGACAGAAAAGCAACATAAAGCAATGTTGAGCCCAGTCAATACTTTGATGGGTGTTCAGGGTAATAGGAACTGTGGGTAGTCTCATTTTTGACCTCGTCCAGTTATGAAGTACATATAGAAAGAACTCTGAGAAGTTGTGGTGCCCATTTGACCACAGGAAATGTCACAAAGGTTTGACCAGAGGGAAGAAAACATGATCTTCTAATACAAACATGGCAAGGTTACTCTCAGAGAAGTTTGATATGGCCTTAAATGTTACATTAACATTCCATCAGCAAATTACCGGATAACTTCATGAAGGTTAATCAATGTCAATCTGCATCGTAAACAAAGATGAGTGAAGCTCTACAAAAATGAGTGTTGCCGTGACTAAACCTTCTTAATCCCGCTTAATGTCTTGGCTTTTCTTGAAACATATATACATAAATGAGGGAAAAATCAGCATTGCAATGATATAGGCTGCTGCGTACTGTATGTATCTAAAGTTATAATCTCCTGTTTATGTAAGTTATCTGAATGTACATGTACCAGTACTCTGTGACTTCGCTACTGATCAAACTATCATTATTTGGAAGCAGAAAATTTTGATATAATCACTTGTAGAGGGTATAAATTTTTCACTTCCGTAAGACTGCTCAGTTACTGCCACTTAGAGATTATGTTAGTATTGTCTTGGGTAAGCTCATTAAACAACCATTCCTTAGTCTCAGTGGGACAGCTATTCATAATAATATGTATTTGACCAGTCAACATCTGGGAAAGAGTAAATAATATATACTGTTAGAGTTTTGTTTGGAGCAGTAAAAATAAATTCAACTTGTTTATAACTATGATCTGGAAGAAAATGTTAGTTGAGTGGATGAACTCATCTTTGTCCCAGTGGAATAGGTGTCCACAACAATATGTATTTGATCAGTCTATATGAGAAGCATAAGAGTACTTTTACCCTTTACTGGGTTTTTACAATTCTAGTTTGCCTACAGCTGCTACTGTCATGACTATTCTTTCAAAGAAGAGGTGATTCTAATATTATTGATTGAAATCTGTTATTCCATTTAAATCCGTATATCAGCCTTCTCTGATGTTGGAGAACTATTATATATCAGGAGTTTTATACTGAACTACTTTGGAATCCTATGACCTTGGTGAAAAAAAGCAAAAGCTTTGGATTTCCAATAAAAATAAGGATTTAAAGTGATCGTAAACCCTCAAGTAAAGTTCCCATCAAATGAAAGACCATTGCAAACAGTGTGGGAAAATATTTATTGTATTTTTTTTACGATTTTATTACACAGAGTAAACCACAAATAAAGCGTGGTATTCTATGGTGGTCTGTTGCAATCATATCTAGCTCCAGTGATGTCATACTGCCTTAATACATATACATGTATTTCAAACTGTGTATGGACTTTCCAATGCTTGATTCAAGCATAAGGTGTATACTTTGAGTTTCAACACCGACTCACTGTTCCAATGTGCATATTTCACCAAAATCTGGGAAATTAAAAGCAAGATTCAAATTGAATTGACACTTTTGATTTACAATCTCCAAGATTTTGGTGAAACATGCACATTGGAACAGTGAGTCTGTGTTGAAACTCAAAGTATACACACCTTAAGCTTGAATCAAGCATTGGAAAGTGCATACACAGTTTGAAATATATGTATTGAGGCAGTGTGACATCACTGGACCTAGATATGATTGCAACAAACCACCATAGAATACCATGCTTTATTTGCAGTTTACTCTGTATAATATAATCGTAAAAAATTACAATAAATTTTTTGCCCACACTGTTTGCAATGGTCTTTCATTTGATGGAAACTTTACTTGAGGGTTTACGATCACTTTAATTATTCTTTTGAAAGTAGTTGCAATTCTGTTTTTAGCCGACCATCACCAGATGGTGGGCTGTTCAAATCACTTTTCGTCCGTGGTCCGTCCGTCCGTAAACAATTCTTGTTATCACGATTTCTCAGGAACTACTGCATGGATCTTTCTCAAATTTGGTACACAGGTTCCCCTTGGGGTCTAGTTCTGCAATTTATAGTGGTTTGATATCAGTGAGAGATTGAACTAAAACATTAATGGCTTGATATCAGTGAGAGATATCAATGAGAAATTGTACTCAAAGATTGGTGGCTTGATATCAGCGAGAGATTGGACTAGGGGCCGTGAGGTCATGTCATCCAAGTTGCCACATGAACAGGTACAATAAAAGCGTACCCGAGACACAACACATATCACGAATCATTAGATTCTTGGTATGTGCTTTAGAATAGGTTAACCAGAAGACTATACTGTGAAGTCATGTGGCTCTGTCAGTATGTCGGCACCTCTTCCCACTTCCCTTATATCCGTTGTAATTTTTACCTGTATATGGCGAGATTCTGCTGGTGGATGTTTCGTCCCTGAGGCCCGCCCCCTGTACAGACCTTTTGGTCTTTGATATATGTTGGCATTGTGGAAAGTTGATGCTGGGTCGACATCGGGCCTTACAGACTAGTCTTTTGTGTTAAATGTCGTCCTTTTCATCCGATGACGATACAGCTCACCCATCCCCAGTGTACGAGTTGTCACAGCTCACCAATTAGCAATATGCGAGTAATCAGGGCATTTCCATCATAGCTCTGTAGATTTGTATCTAATACCGCTTATGCCGGTGGTACGGGTTGTGTGGTCATGTCATCCAAGTGGTCACATGAACAGGTAAAATAAAAGCGTGCCTGAGATACAACACATATCACGAATCGTTTTTGCCTTAGAATAGGTGAACCAGAAGACTAACTGTGAAGTCATATTGCTCTGTCAGTATGTCGGCACCTCTTCCCACTTCCCTTATATGTGTTGTAATTGATATTGTTGAGAGATTGAACTAAACAGTTGCAGCTTGGCATGAGTGAGAGGTTGTAGTCAAACATCGGTAGTTTTTATCGGTGAGAGATTGTACTCAAACACTAGTAGTTTGATAGTCTGTTAGTGTCTTGGTTGATATCAGCCATGAGAGACTTCCAACACCAGTAACATGTAGCTTCATTTCCGACTTGTGGTTTCATACATGTACATAAGCCTGTGGTATCCACTGTTATTGGTTGTTCAGCGAGCGATCAAATATGAGGACTTTCATCATCTGTCATTCCATCCGCAGTTATTTCTGTTGGAGGAAGAATCAACCAATTAAATTCAGATATCAGAAGTGGACTCTCGTAGATATGTTAGCAAATTTGGCTGCTGTTGCATTCTTCTACCCATTTAGTTCAAGAAAGGAAATAACCTGACTGGCATCAAAGCTTAGAACTGGTTTGATATAAAGTCATTGTGAGACACAAAAAACGGACGTCAGTAATGTGTTGTCTACTATTGATGATTTGGGGGGATATACATGAATGACTAATACCATCAGTGGACACATCCTCATTTATGGTCCATTTCTCTAGCTGCTTAATCCTGATGATATTTACTGCAAATTAAATAACTCATGAACTGTTATAGATATCAGATAAACATTTATTGAAAAGTTGTATATACAATGATTATATAAATAATATTTACAATTCTGATGATGATAATAAGAAGCACTAAATATTTACATTCCATTATGTATATCTTCCAGGAACATGAAGCAGATCATCAATATTTCTATTATAACTATATATCCATGCAGTCTATACTGAACTGTCCTTGGGATATTTTGTTCATAATCACTTCCACATTAATGAATGCTGTGCAAATAGTCAAACACATTAAGAAATTGCAGCTAAATTGTTTTCAGTTTGCATTGTGGATTTTCAAACTTGATCTTGGCCTTCTACATGGAGCACTAATATACTGTTCTATCTGATGTACAATGTATTCAGTGTTGCTGTTGATGGTAAAGATCAGTCTGTTGTTGAGGTAGGAAGGAGGCCAGTTCTAGAGAGTCTCTTAAGCGACATAGCATCTCATAATTCTCTCTCCCTCGCACAGTCAGTGTGAACACCTCTCCGTCTTCTACTCCTTGTCGTCTCTTTTTGCTGTCAGCCAATGAAATCTCTCTATCCAAGTTCCGTTTGATGGATCGTTTAGGTGCGCTCGGAGGATTGAGTGGTTTCTCATCCACTCGTTTGTCTCTACCAGGACAGGCACAAATTCTGACATCAACAACCATTCTACCAAGAACTGTCTCATTCTCTAGGGTGAAAACCACCTGTAGAGGGCGCCGGTTAGGTCCACCCACACATGAGCCCAGACACATGAACTGGTAGAGGTTGACTGCCCACTCAGACCCTGCCTGGGCAGACTCGTAAGGGATAACCACACTGTGTCTACCAGTGTACATGTCCTGTATATACTGGGAGAGCTGATGTTCACACCGTATCAGATGACTGGGGGCGGGGTGACCCCCATTGTGTTCACGACATGTGGCATGGTTAGGACACCTCTTCACCACCTCTTGTACATGCTGGGGGTGGGTATATATAGCTGTGGCCCGGATGAAGCTCCCAGGGGGTGGGGGTGAAGTGGTCTTGAATCTCACGGGGCAGGATGTGGCCATGCGTACATAAATCTTGTTGTGAGAACTGGAATATGTCCATGTCGTGGACTTCGTTTCTTTTGCTGGTGGAGAAAATGAAATCTCAAATCCGTAATCTCCAGGATAGTTGGTGGCCGATGGAATAGAATGTACGGCTGGTTTCACATCATTGACAGAACACAGAGGAGAAGATACCTAAAAAGTAAATAAAATGAAAATAAAGTTTTGAGGAATATTTAAAGCAAACGGTTGAGTTTGTATATAAAATGTAGGGTGACATTTTCCATGTATTAGATATAAAATAAACAATTCAATCTACCCTGATCTTGGTTATTTGGGGATACAAATCATATTTACTCTCTCTGTTATACCAGAAGTTTGATGGACTTCTGGTTATACATATAGACAATTTTGTTGTATATCGGGATAATTACCTCAACTATGCCGTACTGGTTGTTTTCTGACTTTACTCCATACACTGGGGTCACTGGGGGACTTGGAAGGCATGGAACACTGTTGTTGAAGTAGAGGTGGGAGTTGTCTCCCTGTAACACATAACTCTCCTCTCCATCACTGTGGCTAGTATCTGAATAATGGTGCTCGCTGAATCCCGAGTCATTACTATGTTGATTTGTTATTTGCCCAAGATTGGTCCATAGAAAGTCCAACATTCCTGTGTCCATTATTTGGTTTGGTGTAGATGGAAGCATATTGCTGGAGACTTCACTAGAATGGAAGAACTGCAAGTGATGTAAAACTTTGGAAGCCTGTATTTTTATAGACCTGTATAAGAATTGTTAATAATCCAGTCAAAGCTGTAAAGTGATCATTGCTCAGACTCAGTAGGTGTGCCACTTTGAAGTACTCTTCTCACCTTTAGTCTATTGGAGCTTTATTATTTGTAAGTGGGAATTTTCACTGAAGAAGGTTTGGATAAATGGAACCCCCAGAGAGGGTGTAAGTAATTTTCCTGTGTAAGACAATAGTAAACAGTTTTGTTGACAAACAGAAGATTTGTTAATCATTCTATTTCTCAAGGTGGGAGAAAATATGTTCATAATTAGCACAGTTAAATTAATATCCCAAGCTATTACATATTAGCTCCTACAGGAGATATCTGCAAATTTAGTATATGTAAATGTTTTATTTCTAGTTTGCATGCTAGTTTTGTGTGTAACTCGCTAATCAATATATTTTAAATAATTTCCCTGAAAGATGTTTTCCAAAATTTATTTTCTTCAGATGTGTCCCTAATCAAAGCATTTGCTTTCTGAATTTTGATATTTGTATTTTTGTCTTTATGATGTTAAGATTCCCAAATCAAAATTTCAGGAGTAATGAAAATGGTAAAACAACAGACATGATTTAAAGACTAGAAAAGTAAAAGAGATATAATCTTTTTAAATGACAAGAATTTGATGAATTATTTTAAGGGGTTGATCACTATATATACGTGTAATATATATCCATAATTGTTGTTCTACATGTACTATACATATATAGTTCTACTATTTGAGACAGAAAAGCAACATAAAGCAATGTTGAGCCCAGTCAATACTTTGATGGGTGTTCAGGATAATAGGAACTGTGGGTAGTCTCATTTTTGACCTCGTCCAGTTATGAAGTACATATAGAAAGAACTCTGAGAAGTTGTGGTGCCCATTTGACCACAGGAAATGTCACAAAGGTTTGACCAGAGGGAAGAAAACATGATCTTCTAATGCAAACATGGCAAGGTTACTCTCAGAGAAGTTTGATATGGCCTTAAATGTTACATTAACATTCCATCAGCAAATTACCGGATAACTTCATGAAGGTTAATCAATGTCAATCTGCATCGTAAACAAAGATGAGTGAAGCTCTACAAAAATGAGTGTTGCCGTGAGTAAACCTTCTTAATCCCGCTTAATGTCTTGGCTTTTCTTGAAACATATATACATAAATGAGGGAAAAATCAGCATTGCAATGATATAGGCTGCTGCGTACTGTATGTATCTAAAGTTATAATCTCCTGTTTATGTAAGTTATCTGAATGTACATGTACCAGTACTCTGTGACTTCACTACTGATCAAACTATCATTATTTGGAAGCAGAAAATTTTGATATAATCACTTGTAGAGGGTATAAATTTTTCACTTCTGCAAGACTGCTCAGTTACTGCCACTTAGAGATTATGTTAGTATTGTCTTGGGTAAGCTCATTAATGTACAACCATTCCTTAGTCTCAGTGGGACAGCTATTCATAACAATATGTATTTGACCAGTCAACATCTGGGAAAGAGTAAATAATATATACTGTTAGAGTTTTGTTTGGAGCAGTAAAAATAAATTCAACTTGTTTATAACTATGATCTGGAAGAAAATGTTAGTTGAGTGGATGAACTCATCTTTGTCCCAGTGGGATAGGTGTCCATAACAATATGTATTTGATCAGTCTGTATAAGGAAGAGAAATTAAGGGTTATAACTGTAAGAGTACTGTTACCCTTTACTGGGTGTTTGTCACCATGAGTATCTGCTAATAAACTGTGTTAAGTTCTCAATTCTAGTTTGCCTACAACTGCTACTGTCATGGCTGTATTCTTTCAAAGAAGAGGTGATTCTAATATTATTGATTGAAATCTGTTTTTCATTTAAAACAGTAAACCAGCTTTCTCTGATGTTTGAGAACTATTATATATCGGAAGTTTTGTACTGAACTACTGGAATTCTATGACATCGGTAAAAAAGCATAAGCGTTTGTTTTCCAATACAAATTGGTTAAAAAAAAGCATAAGCGTTTGGTTTCCAATACAAATCAGGATTTAATTATTCTTTTGAAAGTTGTTGCAATTCTGTTTTTTTTTTAATTCTTGTATACTGCAAGTTCTTCGAGAGATTGTGGTGTATGTTCAAAGAATGTTTAAACTTTAGTTGATGTTCGAAGAAAGAATGTTCAGGAGTATGAGGAGTACTTGTGTTGTGACAGCCGTCATGGCTGTGTACCATAATAGTCCATGTGTAGCCCTTTCCAGAAACCACCTGATAACTGCCACTCTTTAAGGTTAGAAATATGAAAAGCTGCTTCCAGGTAGTAGTCACCTCAGTTTCAATTTTACCAAAGATGCCCACAATTATTTTGAAAAAATATATTGAAAAACTATTCCTGGATATTTGTTTGAAAACCTATATATTCTGTTAATATTTTCTACATGAATCGATAAATCCTATATACGTGTACATTAGAAATATAATTTGTTCAGAAAATACAATAGTTTGTTACAAAAACTAATTGTGAGGACATTTGGTACTTACAGAAGTTCTCTGTACCAATACGTCTCTAGTCGAACAACAGAGACATAATGCTTTCTGAATTCAGCTAGGGCTATAGCCTTATTCAGAAAAGGTTTTATCTTGATTGCACCACAAGGGCTGCAGTGGTGCATGGTACTTCTGGTAAGTACCTAAGGCCCTCTCAATTTGTTTAAGTAATTAACCATTCAATTATTCTAGGTTATCAAATTTCAAATATATACAAGAATTATTGATTATATGTAAAAACTGTAAACCCTGCAAGGTTTATCGTAATAAATTAGTTTTTCAAACAAATAATCTGGAATAGTCTCTCAATCTATAATTGGAAATAATTGCAGGGACCTTTGGTAAAAGTGAAACCGAGGTCATTACTTATCAAAAGCACATTTTTATGCCTCCGACCTTGAAGAGTGATGATGATTCAGGGGAAGATAATACAGTTTGTGAATAAAGGTATATACATGTACATTTATAGTGGCTTGATATCAGTGAGGGATTAATGGTTTGATATCAGTGAGAGATATCATTGAGAGATTGGAACTTTAATGGCTTACTATCAGTGAGATTGGATGCAAACATTAGTGGCTTGAATTTGATTTGTCTCAAACATTTATAGCTTAATACCTAACCAGTGAGATAGTGGATGCAAGCATTAGTGACTTGATATTGGTGAGAGATTGGACTCAAACATTAAAGGCTTGACATTGGTGAGATTGGACTCGAGTGGTAGTGGCTTGATATCAGTGCGAAATATCAATGAGAGATTGGACTCCAACATTAGTGGCATGATATCAGTGCGAGATTGGATTCAAACAGAGGCTTGGTATTGGTGAAGGATTGAACTCAAACAGTTGCAGCTTGACATGAGTCAGAGGTTGTAATCACAACAGTAGTTTTTACCCGAAGGGTATTGTCGTCGTCAGTGTCGTCTGTCTGTCCGTCTGTCTGTCCATCTGTCCGTCTGTCTGTCCATCTGTCTATCTTTCTTGTGAACACGATATCTCAAGACGAACTATAGCCAGGCATTGTGAATTCATACCACATATGTATCGGGTGAAGGGTCAGAAGCCTATTAAAAATGACTGACCTTGACCTATTTTATCAAGGTCAATTATAGTATTTGCTATATTTTTTTGAAGGATTAAAGCTAGGGTCTCCAAATTCATATTATATATGCAACTCGTGATTGACTAGAAACCTATTCCAGTTGACTGACCTTGACCTATTTTTATAGGTCATATACTGTTTATTACCCCTCAGCCCATAGGGCTGTGGGGTCTTGTCGTTGCCATGTACGTACGTCCGTCCGTCCGTCCGTCCGTCAACATTTTCTTGTCCGCTAAATATGAAGTCGGGCCTGACCAAACTTTGGTGAGAGCTTCCTGAATGTTGACAGATGAAATGATTAGATTTTCAGATGGCTATGATGATGTCATGATTTTTAATTATTTTTTTTATTATTTATTGATGGTGTAGCTTTTGCACTGTTATCTATGCCCATCAGCATGTTCTTGTCCGCTGAATATCTGCAGATCTATGAAGTCGGGCCTGACCAAACTTTGGTGAGAGCTTCCTGAATGTTGACAGATGAAATGATTAGATTTTCAGATGGCTATGATAATTTCATGATTTTTAATTTTTTTAAATTTTTTAATTTATTGATGGCTTAGCTTTTGCACTGTTATCTATGCCCATCGGGAACCCTTGGTTGCATGTTTCGTTGTGAATTTTGAAGGTTCCCTGATACAAGAAAGCCTGGTCCATTCATGATTCTCATTGAATGAAGGACAACATTTTTCTTAAATTTTGCTATTAAATCATTCTATTCTACGTCATATGATTTATTCTAAAACTTTTGCATGAACCATATTTGTGTCCACACATTTAATTGGTACAACATAATGCTTCAATTTTTGTCACCAAACACGTTACTGTACCTTGGAAATTATGTAAAACGAGTGATTAGGAGAGCCCATTTTTAGCCTGACTGTGTGCAATTTTGAATCAGTTTGCATACCTGGAGCTTATGCCCCCCCTTCCCCCAAAATAATGATAAGGGTGGGCCTGTGTCAATAAGTGTGTTTACTTGTTATCACACTTGTGCAATGCATAAATTGCCACTGATAAAGCTACACTTCCTTGCATGCTGTAATCCCAGCACACCACTAACATGAAACCGAAGTCTGTTATATACGGTATCCAGGGATTTTTTGCAGGTTCCGATCCCAAACTCCCAGTTCCTTTTCGTAATTCATTATTGAGGGTCCAATTTTTTTAAGTGAATTTCGGCGCAAAGAGCCTGTGATCAATCACAAAACAGGTTTATTAACATGAAATTCAATACCCAGCTATGCAATCGGATCGATATTGAGGCTTCCAGAAGCTTTTTCTAGGAGTATTTCCTTCAGAAATCCTTTCAAATTGAACAACAACAACAACACTTTAGTTTTTTGTTTCATTTGAGTTTTGGGTGCCCATATATTTTCCAAAACTAAACTGGCTCTAGATGCAGCCCTGATCCTACTCGACTAAAAAAAAAACAGGCTGAGGGGTCCACGCATCTTTTAGGTGCTTGCCTGCAATTCATGTTATGATATAACATGAAGAAATAAAGCTAGGCTTTCCAAATTAATATTATGTATACATCTGGGGAAGGCCCAGAGGTGTACTGAAGATGACTGACCTTAACCTATTTTATCAAGGGCAAATTATAGTATTTGCTATATATTTTGAAGAATTGAGGCTAGGGTATCCAAATTCACATTTCTTATGCAACTGGTGATTGACTAGAAGCCTATCCCAGTTGACTGACCTTGACCTATTTTTTCAAGGTCATATACTGTTTATTATGATATAACATGAAGAATATAGCTAGGCTTTCCAAATTAATACTATGTGTACATCTGGTGATGCTCCAAAGGTGTGCTGAAGATGACTGACCTTGACCTATTTTATCCTTGACCTATTTTATCCAGGTTAGATTCTATTTAGTACAATATTCCATGAAAAATTATATCTGCATTGTCCAAATTTATACCACTTATGGCTGGACCTGGAGTCTATTGAAGAATATCACTGACCTTGACCTATTTTTAAAAGGTTAAATCCTATATGTTAGGTCTAAGATCTCCAAATTCATGTTCCCTATGCAATTAAGTTAGAATTGACTTGAAATTTTTTGAAGATGACTGACCTTGATCTATATTTCCAAGATAAAATTACTTGATTTGATTATAAGTTTTTTAGAAGAATATATTTAGAGCTAAGAATTCGGTCATGCTCTACCAGAACCCCAGGACTTGGCAAAAGCAATCACAGTCAACCCTACTAGATCCTATTTTTGTTGATCTAGTTCTAAAAATACACTGATGATATTATACAATGCACGATTGCTGGGTGTAGACAATAACGTATAGCCGAGGGATATTGAAGCCCAATGGGCTATTTTTATTAGTCAGCGATTGTACTCAAACATCAGTAGTTTGATAGTCTGTTAGTGTCTTGGTTGATATCAGCCATGAGAGACTTCCAACACCAGTAACATGTAGCTTCATTTCCGACTTGTGGTTTCATACATGTACATAAGCCTGTGGTATCCACTGTTATTGGTTGTTCAGCGAGCGATCAAATATGAGGACTTTCATCATCTGTCATTCCATCCGCAGTTATTTCTGTTGGAGGAAGAATCAACCAATTAAATTCAGATATCAGAAGTGGACTCTCGTAGATATGTTAGCAAATTTGGCTGCTGTTGCATTCTTCTACCCATTTAGTTCAAGAAAGGAAATAACCTGACTGGCATCAAAGCTTAGAACTGGTTTGATATAAAGTCATTGTGAGACACAAAAAACGGACGTCAGTAATGTGTTGTCTACTATTGATGATTTGGGGGGATATACATGAATGACTAATACCATCAGTGGACACATCCTCATTTATGGTCCATTTCTCTAGCTGCTTAATCCTGATGATATTTACTGCAAATTAAATAACTCATGAACTGTTATAGATATCAGATAAACATTTATTGAAAAGTTGTATATACAATGATTATATAAATAATATTTACAATTCTGATGATGATAATAAGAAGCACTAAATATTTACATTCCATTATGTATATCTTCCAGGAACATGAAGCAGATCATCAATATTTCTATTATAACTATATATCCATGCAGTCTATACTGAACTGTCCTTGGGATATTTTGTTCATAATCACTTCCACATTAATGAATGCTGTGCAAATAGTCAAACACATTAAGAAATTGCAGCTAAATTGTTTTCAGTTTGCATTGTGGATTTTCAAACTTGATCTTGGCCTTCTACATGGAGCACTAATATACTGTTCTATCTGATATACAATGTATTCAGTGTTGCTGTTGTTGATGGTAAAGATCAATCTGTTGTTGAGGTAGGAAGGAGGCCAGTTCTAGAGAGTCTCTTAAGCGACATAGCATCTCATAATTCTCTCTCCCTCGCACAGTCAGTGTGAACACCTCTCCGTCTTCTACTCCTTGTCGTCTCTTTTTGCTGTCAGCCAATGAAATCTCTCTATCCAAGTTCCGTTTGATGGATCGTTTAGGTGCGCTCGGAGGATTGAGTGGTTTCTCATCCACTCGTTTGTCTCTACCAGGACAGGCACAAATTCTGACATCAACAACCATTCTACCAAGAACTGTCTCATTCTCTAGGGTGAAAACCACCTGTAGAGGGCGCCGGTTAGGTCCACCCACACATGAGCCCAGACACATGAACTGGTAGAGGTTGACTGTCCACTCAGACCCTGCCTGGGCAGACTCGTAAGGGATAACCACACTGTGTCTACCAGTGTACATGTCCTGTATATACTGGGAGAGCTGATGTTCACACCGTATCAGATGACTGGGGGCGGGGTGACCCCCATTGTGTTCACGACATGTGGCATGGTTAGGACACCTCTTCACCACCTCTTGTACATGCTGGGGGTGGGTATATATAGCTGTGGCCCGGATGAAGCTCCCAGGGGGTGGGGGTGAAGTGGTCTTGAATCTCACGGGGCAGGATGTGGCCATGCGTACATAAATCTTGTTGTGAGAACTGGAATATGTCCATGTTGTGGACTTCGTTTCTTTTGCTGGTGGGGAAAATGAAATCTCAAATCCGTAATCTCCAGGATAGTTGGTGGCCGATGGAATAGAATGTACGGCTGGTTTCACATCATTGACAGAACACAGAAGAGAAGATACCTAAAAAGTAAATAAAATGAAAATATAGTTTTGGGGAAATATTTAAAGCCAACAATTGAGTTTCTATACATAATATATGGTGAAATTTTGCATGTATTAGATATAAAATAAACAATTCAATCTACCCTGATCTAATAGTTATAGGGATACAGATTAGTTGCTGTCATATTTTCTCTCTCTGTTATAAATATAGAAAATTCTGTTGTATATTAGGATAATTACCTCCACTGTATCATAATGGTTGATTTCTGACTTTACTCCAAAAACTGGAGACACTGGGGGACTTGGAAGGCCTAGAGCACTGTTGTTGAAGGAGAGGTGGGAGTTGTCTCCCTGTAACACAGAACTCTCCTCTCCATCACTGTGGCTAGTATCTGAGTAGTGGTAATCGCTGTACCCCGAGTCATTACTGTGTTGATCTGCAATTTGTCCAAGATTGGCCCACAGATAGTCAAACATTCCTGGGTTCATTATTTGGTTTGGTGTGGATGGAAGCATATTCCTGAAGAATTCACTAGAATGGGGAAAAAACCTCAAGTGACATGGAGTTTAGGAATTCTCTCTCTTTATATGAATGAATGTGCAATTATTTGGTTGCACATATAATCCAATCAAAGCTGTAATGAGAGCTCGCCTCTATCTCTGCAGGTGTTCCACTTTGAAGTACTCTCCCCTACCTTTGTTCTACTTTAGCTTTGTTCTTTGTAATTGGTGAATGTGATTTGGGCAACTGGAACCCCAGGGAGAGTGCGAGTAATTGTCTCATATAAGACAATAGTAAACAGTTTTGTTGACAAACAGAAGATTCGTTAATCATTCCATTTCCTCAGGTGGGAGAAAATAATATGTACATAATTAACAGTTAAATAAGTATCCCAAGCTATTAGGTATTAATTAGTTATTTGCCCTTCGGAGGTGGGAGGTTCTCTGCAACTTAATATGTTTTTTTGGGGGGGGGGGGGCATTTCACATTTCTTGCTTTGAAAATTGCAAGCTAAATGTGCTAGTGCTATGATAAAATTTATTGCAAATAAAAAAAAAGTAAAAATAAAATATGCTTTTAATTTGAATTTTTTTTTTATTTTGACCTAAGTTCCCAAATAAATTTTCAAGAATGAAAAGGAAAAAACAAAACAGAGTAAAACAGCCAGTAAATGAATATCATCCTGAAAATGCAGAATTTGATGAAGACTTTTAAGGGGTTGAGACTATTGAGGTGTAAATAACATAATTCATGTTCTACATGACTATCAATATAGTTCAATATTTGAGATAAAAAGCAATGGCTGCAAAATTAGCCCAGTAATACTTTGAGGGTGTTACTTAAGGGAAAGCAGTAGTCCAAAATGACCCCGTCCAGTTATGAATCATATAGAAAGCACATAAAATTTGAGAACCATTTGCCACAGGAAATGTTGCCCAGTTTGACCAAATTTAGAAAACACATCTTCAATACACCAGGGCAAGTTACAGTCAAATAGTTTGATAGGACTCTTGTTCATTAACATCCATCAGCAAATTAGAAGAAACTTCATGAAGTTAATCAATGTTAGATGCCCGAAACAAAGATGAGCCAAGGGTGGGTCAATATGTGTTGCAAAATTTAAAATTCTTAATGAGCTTTGCCAAATGGCTTTTCTTGAAACATAATTAAATGGAAAAATCATGCAATGATAATTGCTGGATTTATGTATCTAATGTTTAATCTCTGTTTATGTAATTTTTGAATATACATGTAGAATATATTTTCTTTACCATGTAGCATGAGAAATTATGTAACCGAAATGCAACCCATCAAGAGACAACTCAACTTGGCATATTCATCTTTGCTGCATTTGAGACAATGATTAAGTTGAGTATGAAGGCTATGCCCAAGAAACCATGAAACCATAATTTTGAGCCAAACCACTGTCACCACACTGTAGGTTTGCAAGGCAGGCAAAACACAATCCCAAGTATGACATCTCATGTCATGGTATCGGCATATGAACAGACTCTGAAGGGGTCCTCAAGTTATTTTACTAGATGCCCACCCATTATTTTGGGTCAATATATGAAAAACTATTTGTAATATTGATGAAAACATTATTTTTAAGATGCCTACAGAATCGATAAATCCAAATACGTAGACATTAGAAATTAATTTGAGAAAATACATAGTTTGTTATGCAAACTAATTAGAGACAGGTGGTCCTTACGAAGTTCTCTGTACCAATACGTCTCTAGTCGTACAACAGACAAAATTTTCTGAATTCAGTAGGGCTATAGTTATTGCAAAAGGTTTTGCTTGATTGCACCAGGGGCGCAGTGGTGCATGGTACTTCTGGTAAGTCCTAAGGCCCTGAAAATTTGAGAAGAATTACCATTCAATTATTCTAGGTTATGAATTTCAAATAATACAAGAAGATTGATTATATGGTAATAACTGTAAACCCTGCAAGGTTTTCGTAATAATTGTTTTTCAAACAAAAATCTCAATAGTCTCCAATCAAATTGGAAATATTGCAGGATTTGGTAAAATGAACCGAATCATTAAGATAAAAGCCATTGGCGCCACCTACAGGATGGATTCAGGGGAAGATAATACAGTTTGTGCAAAGAATCATGTACATTTCGTGGGAATCAGACAAGATTATAGTTTGATATCAGTGAGGACATCAAAAAGATTGGAACCAAATGGCTTCTATCAGCGGATTTGAAACAACAATTTGATTTGTCTCAAACAATGCAATACCTAAAGTGAGAATGGATGAAGCATTAGGATTATATTGGTGAAGATTGACGAACACACTTAAAGATTAACAGGTGAGTTGGACCTCGAGTGGTAGTGCTGAAATATCAGTTCGAAATATCAGATGAAATTGGACTCCAACATTAGTGGAGTTATCGTGCGAGTTGGATTCAAACAGAGGCTTGGTATTGGTGAAGGATTGAACTCAAACAGTTGCAGCTTGACATGAGTCAGAGGTTGTAATCACAACAGTAGTTTTTACCCGAAGGGTATTGTCGTCGTCAGTGTCGTCTGTCTGTCCGTCTGTCTGTCCATCTGTCCGTCTGTCTGTCCAGCTGTCTATCTTTCTTGTGAACACGATATCTCAAGACGAACTATAGCCAGGCATTGTGAATTCATACCACATATGTATCGGGTGAAGGGTCAGAAGCCTATTAAAAATGACTGACCTTGACCTATTTTATCAAGGTCAATTATAGTATTTGCTATATTTTTTTGAAGGATTAAAGCTAGGGTCTCCAAATTCATATTATATATGCAACTCGTGATTGACTAGAAGCCTATTCCAGTTGACTGACCTTGACCTATTTTTATAGGTCATATACTGTTTATTATCCCTCAGCCCATAGGGCTGTGGGGTCTTGTCATTGCCATGTACGTACGTCCGTCCGTCAACATTTTCTTGTCCGCTAAATATGAAGTCGGGCCTGACCAAACTTTGGTGAGAGCTTCCTGAATGTTGACAGATGAAATGATTAGATTTTCAGATGGCTATGATGATGTCATGATTTTTAATTATTTTTTTTATTATTTATTGATGGTGTAGCTTTTGCACTGTTATCTATGCCCATCAGCATGTTCTTGTCCGCTTAATATCTGCAGATCTATGAAGTCGGGCCTGACCAAACTTTGGTGAGAACTTCCTGAATGTTGACAGATGAAATGATTAGATTTTCAGATGGCTATGATAATTTCATGATTTTTAATTTTTTTAAATTTTTTAATTTATTGATGGCTTAGCTTTTGCACTGTTATCTATGCCCATCGGGAACCCTTGGTTGCATGTTTCGTTGTGAATTTTGAAGATTCCCTGATACAAGAAAGCCTGGTCCATTCATGATTCTCATTGAATGAACTTGGTATGAAGTTCAGGATCTCACCTGATGCATTTTTTCAAGGTATTGTATACTTACATGTATTATTCTCCAATAGAAAAATGAAGGTTCTGTGAAAGGGTTGTTAATCTCATTACAGCTCATATCACTGAGAAAACTCACCTCAACCCTCATAATCCTAACTTATCACTTGTTTTACCTTCATTATATTGATGTCTTCGAATTATATTTTACCTTCATTATATTGATGTCTTCTAAAAAAAATTCAAGATATTACAGTTGGAAAAAATAGTTGTATGATCCGATGTGATGTTAGCCTTTCCCCATTTTCTTAATGCAATTTGATTTATTTAGCTTGAGTGAAGTGAGTATAAAAATATCAATGTATATGAGTGTTAAAACATCAATATATATAAAAAAAATAGCTGATTAGAGCAATAATTACCGAACTGGTAACTATTTTCCCAGACAACCCTCGCTAAATGAGAGTAGAGAACAATAGTCCAACTGTTCCATCTGCTATCAATGGTCCGCACAACTGGGGTACGGATTCCTATGCTATAAAATTGTCTGGCACCCACTTTTCTTCATAATTGATTTTGGTACGTCAAACATTTCTGAAAATTCAGTATGTTTTGTGAACTAGGCATCCTCCGATAATATCTGACAATCGGCCTCGGGGAATACATACTTTTTTTATTTATGGCAATTAATGTTAATCATATGGGAGCTGTACCCCAGTTACGGGTAGGAACAGCCAGCTGTGCCGCAGGGCTGTCTGTGACAATAACTATTATTGTACCTGCCCAATTGTACCTCTGGCAGTAACTACATGATGAGTTTATTAACAGTGAACACAACAGCAGCAGAGGTGTTATACAGCACAGTAGCTGATTGGTGTGACCCAAAACCAACCACAACAATTCTCGACATTTGCTGCGGGACTGGTACTATTGGTCTAAGTATGGCAAAGGTGGGAAAATTGATTTTGGTCTTGCTAATGGTTCAAACGATATATTCATATCCGCTACAATTCTCAACAGGAATAGCAAGTCATAGCCTTAATAAACCTCTGGATGAATTTATTATCATAACATTTGTCTTGGATTTAACATTGAAACATTGGATTGATTGTCTGTATCCCATTATCACTGTGTATGAGCAGTGATCATAATGTATCAATTTGATGAACATAACTTTGTAACAATGTAACAATGCAGGTGAAGGTGAACTTTTGGGACAAAATTGAACATGTTATATTTATATACATGTAGCTGTGAAGTTTTTTTTCATCCCCCCCCCCCCCTTGCCAATCATAGCAGAAGGCTATTTGAAGTGTCATCCTCTGTTCCCTTGTATGGAATTTATGTTATCATGATATCTCTTGGCCTGCTAAATGGATTATAGCCAGTCTTTCCAAATTCATACCACATGTGCAGCTGGCAGTGGACTAGAAGTCTATTGAAGATAACTGATCTTGACCTATTTTGAAGGTAAAATTATATGATATCTGTATGTTCATTGCTGTTAGGCACTTACAACATTTTGTAGCTTTGGTTGGGAGGCATTTAATATTAGATGTCAAAGATTAGGTTCATTGCTGTTGGAGCAATACCTCTTGAAAGAAAAATTTTCGGAATTTGCCACATATACATGGGGTTATTAACCAGAACTAGTGACCTCGTCTTAACTTTTCCACAGTATGAGGTGGAATATGTCAAACTCCGTTGCATACACAATATCTTTCATACATGTATGTACATCACACATGAATCTGGTGATGGACCAGAAGTGCCCCCGACCTTGCCCTTCAAACAAAGGTTGACACTACGATATCTTATAACAACAAATCTTACTAAATTTACTTCACACATGCATCTGTAACCCAAGAGACATGGGTTCTGAGCTTGTTGAACTAGTGTATTGAGTAAGTTCAGAATAGGATTGTGGGACATAATTGGTTTTGATTGTTCATGTATATGATGCAGTATCAGTTGAGATTAAGAGGATCCCATATAACTTGATCATGTGATGAAAATTCCCACTCAAGAGAAGGAAAATACATCTCAACCAGTCCGAGGTTTGGATGTATTTTCCTTCTTGAGCGTGGGGATTTTTGTTCCATGATCAAGTTAATATGGGATTCTTTTTTTCCATATAATTTAAATCATTACTTTCTTCAGTATTTCATCAAACATATCAACGACACACCAAGTTGTTGAACATTGTTGGCGCGCATCATGCCTGCAGCACTTAATTGTCCAGTGAACGACTGGCCACCTGCGTTCATCCCACATACGTGTGTGGGATGACTTATGCCAGATGCTGTTACCGTACGAGTTCCATGCTGTATTATATAGGAATCATTGTTCTATCTATTCCTCAGAGGGTAGGTAAAGTGGTGGGTGTTGAGATGTGTCAGCAGGCCATTGATGATGCTCAGGTTAATGCCAAACTAAATGGTGAGTATATCAGGCTCATAATCTCTCAGGACTGCAAATCTGCATAACATCGAACTGCACCAAAAATATACCTTTCATTTTATAAAATATTCTGTTATAGACTTCAATATATACAAATAACAGAGACTGAGGTGACATGTATACCTAATAAGGTCCGTCATTTGATTAGGTCCACACACCATAGCACTGAATATCTGATTGTTAATGGAATAACTTAATAGCTGATTGTTATTGAAAAAGAAATATTGTATTATGAAGGAGAAATCCATATTAACACATAAATATTAACAACTGCAGTCTCAGACTCCTACCCTGAAATAAGAAGCTCTGTGCCTTCACCAGTGTGATAGTCCCTGCCACAGTTTGATCGACTGGGTTGAGTTTGTAATGCAGACATAATCTTGCCATTCGGAAAAAATGGTGGGGTGCGTAAAAAATATGACCCTCTGCATGAACCACAAACTGTGATTGGTCCTTATCTGGGGATCAGAGTTCACTGGATAGCACCGTTCATGGGCGATAGGTTATACAACTGAGACAGATACGGACCAATCACAGACACGGAGCATGATTACTCTATGCAACATAGGGTACACTGCTCGCAGACTTCAGAGATGCAACTGATCACTCCCTGACTGTCAGTAAGTAATATGAATATCAAAATTGCCGTCAAGGTTGTATATTTGATCTTATGGAAGAAACTCTATTTCCTTTCTACAGAAGTCACAAATGCAGAGTTCCATTGTTCAAAGGCAGAGGATGTGATAACTGGGATAATGATGAAATTACGGAGAGACGAGGAGGCAGTGGCGATCGTGGACCCACCCCGACCAGGATTACGTATGTCCTACTAAACTTATTTAAATATTTCAGCAGAATTATGGTAATACCACATGTCAGCTCTGATTCCTACAGGAACTTGATCAATCTATTCAATAAAGAATTGTATACAGGGAAACTGAACGAAGGTGATTTCTGTTGACTGGCATATTGTATGAATGTCTTTATCCTTCGTAACAACAGTTTAATGCAGATTCTTGCATCAGCCCTGTGGAGTTCCTGGGCATGAAACGAACTTCATTCTCTAGACAACTTATAATAACAGGCGACCTGGATAATGACAAAGCTATTGATCTGTAAACTGGATAGCAGATTGTCAATATGGCATAATAATCTAGTCATCACGATATGGCTGAAATATTGCGGACTGAAAAAAGTTTTTGTATTGAACTATCTGTATGCTATTACATGTATGTTGAAGGCTAGTATTCTGATTGCCAGATATGTGTATACTCCTGTATTTGATGGAACCAGTCAGTTTAACTGAACTGAACCAGTCAGTTTCGTACAATGTGCGCAGTATTTCAATTATTGCAGATTCCAAAGTGATGAAGGCCCTTCGTCGCTGCCCCAGGTTGAAGAAGCTGGTTTATGTTTCCTGTAGTCCACAGTCTGTTACGCAAAATATTATAGAGTAAGTGCATCACACGTATTGGGCAGAACACCACAACTTCCTGGCTTCCTGGCACATGTTGAGACCATTTCAATTTCCCTTGAATTTTATATACAAATCCCCCTCCTCCCCCCTGATCTGAATATAGTAACATGGCATTATCTTGTTGCAGTAACACAGGCCCTTATCCTGGTCTTTGTGCTTTCTCCATTTAGGTGGTGATCAAATTGATGAGAGAGATAAAGAGTGTCACATTCAGAAATACTTCAGCTACATGTACAGTGTATATTCAAATCTTTTAAAGGGACGTCAAAATCTGTGGGTGATTTAATGTTAATAGGGTGATCGAGTGATCAGAGCATTTATCATAGTTGAATTAAAGCTAGCTCTCAGAAAAAAGGAGAACTGATCAGTCCTAAACCAAGTATATCACTCAGCCTGATTTTAATTTCAGGATGCAAGGCCTGGTCATTCACAGAGTATCAGATTTCATTTACTTTCTACTGTCGGATATTTTCGGGTTTAAATCCCCCTTAACAATGATTGTTCTATGTTACAGCCTGTGTAGACCGGTGTCAAAGAGGCTGAAGGGTCCTCCATACACTCTGACCAAGGCCTTGCCTGTGGATCTCTTCCCCCACACAAACCTCTGTGAACTGATTATGCTCTTTGAACGGGACCAAACAGAATGACAGAACATACATCTGCAAAGGACAACCTGTAATATATACTTCCAGTAGGGTTATGGGAACATCCAACTGTCAATTCAAGAATTCTGCCTCGGCAAAACAGTTCGGCATTATAATTTCATTCAACAGTACCTAAAAATTGCTGCTGTGAACAATTTTTACCATGGCATTCACCTTACCAATTGCTGATTGCTGTGTTGAATTGACAGGGTTGAACAACCAACATGTCCTACAACATATCTGGGTATGCAATCTTGCAAGCAATTTGATTATTAACAATGAAAACACCCCGATTTTTTGCTAAATGTCTTCTCTGTTGTTGATATGTTGAATTCAAAAGACAATGTTCTTCATGTTATAGAATTACTAAATTTTAAAATCAGGATCATGTGATCATTTCACATAAATAAAAATGGCTGGGCAAATTATCAGATAAAAAATTTTTTGGTACCACATCTGAATTGAAATCTCTAAAGCCACTAGTGTGAGATTTTTCTGGCCTTGTTCTCCAGTTCATTTAGGACATTCCAGCTGTCCTGGAACTGTTGGTCAAGAACGGAGTGACCAAACCCAGCAAACAGTGACAGTAGGAACATTTGGACCGGTGACTTCTACAACTGTGTTTGTATGGTCATAAATTACTTGACCTCCTGTGCTTGACCTACCTGGAACGGCAATATATCCTATAATTTCACTGTGTATATTAGGCTAAAATATTTGAACAAAACCTTCTCTGTATGGTTACTATAGTGTCTCAATATTGGATTACAGAAAGGAAAACTTGTCTTGATTTAGTGAGACCACATGTACAAATAGGATGGTCCACATGGGGATGAAATAAATTTCCTCCATCACTGCTCGATTTGTGATTCATGGTAGATTCTTTGATTTATCAAAGATAAGTTGCATTGTTTCATTAAAGATTGCTGAAAGTTATTGAGTTGTTACTAAACTTGAATTTTCTTTTCATTATTATTTCCTGTGGATCTCGGTCGGGGAATATAGCGTCGCTGTCTGTCCATGTGTCACAAAAGCCTGTTAACATGATAACTATGAAAGCATTCTGACAGTCGGTCCACTGGGCCAGAGGTCAAGGCCACAGCATTCCTAAACTGAAGTTAACTTTATACGGTCCGTATCTTGAAGTATGATTCAACTCTACAGGTGTCACCCATGTGGTCTTGCAGAGACCTATTTATTTGTTAGGTGAATGGCCAACATCCTAGCCTTCAAAACTAGTAATACTTGTCTGTACTATATCTTGAGATATTAGTCACCAAACTAATACAATTTCACAGATTTGTCACCTATACAGTCAAATTATTATACTCCATGTGGCTCTTAATCAGGGCATATCAGTGTGTCATTGCTACGGCAAGCTTGATATAGAGATGTAAATGATGTCTGTGAATGTCTGTCTCGGTCACTGTTTGAAAAAGTTTTGAGTCCTCGGTGGTCGAGTGGTCTAAGGCGCTTCACTGGTGACCACTAGCCTCACACCGCTGAACCAGCACGGGTTCGAGCCATGCTTGTGCATGTGTGAAATTCTGCCAGTTTCTTGCCGATGGCACACTTCTCAGCCCCACCCTATGTTTCCTGAACTGAGCCCCAGTCAGACCCTCCCCCACCCTAATATTTACTGTGAGCTTACATCATGCTACAATTATTCAACCCATGTTCCCACTCCTGGGGCACCAAAAGTTAAAGTTGTGTTCTATCCACATCTTCTCAGCCTCACACCATGATTTTTCTGAATTAAGCCCCACCCCCGAACTCTGATATATTCTGAAAGCTCTGCACATGGTGTAAGCTCCAGGAGTATATGAGGTTAGGTCCACACTCTTCATTTTGAACGTTATTAGCATTTGATTATGCCCTGAGCTGAGCTGCCAAACTGTGGACTGGTCTCATGCATGTGGATTTCAGGATGTGACTTGGTGTTGTTTGCTTTTATGTATTCACTTAGCGATATGTATTTCACTTTTATTATTTGAGGGCCTCAAGAGAGAACAGTTTATGTAAACTGATTGTCACCCTCTGAAAATAAAGAATTTATTATTATTATGTATAGAGGTGTTATTCCACCGGTTGCTTTTCACAAAAAAAACTCCACATTGTACCATTTGCAGTATACTCGAGTAGAATTAATTAGGATAGATCACTATGCAAAAGCAGTCTTCACATTTGATCACTTGGCCGACAGCCTTTGTGGTCATATGTGAAGACTCTTTAGTATGGCTTTCGTGATCAAATGCGAAAACTCCTCTCCCCTACAGCCATTGTGATGAAACGTGAAGACTTTTCCCTATTACATCACGATCTATCCTACATGTTTAGACATAGCAACAAATAATTATTGCTTAGATAAGGTCATATGTGACAGCGACTTCTATTATTTGTGTGTTACCTCCAGTTTCAGGATACAGATTTGCACCAAACTTTGGGTATACCTTAGTAGCTAATTCATTCCAGGGTCAAGGTCACTGTGGCCCAAATATCAAAGTGTTGAAAAATATGTCCATGCTAAAACTCAAATTGAGGGATGGAAGTCCAGGTAAATCCTAAATTTGGAAGAGGGTTTACCTGGACATTTTTGATGATTCTGGAGTCATTTCATCCCCCGCACTTCGCTAGGATTTTTCAAGGGGGGGTCGACCATCATAGCACTTTAGGCGAGTGTCCAGGGCCGGCTAGGCCCCGGAAGCTCCGGGGTCCTAGATCGCCGGAGACGAGTTCTAAGCGTTTTCCCGGAATTAAATCTGAACATAATGTATGCAGATTTAGGGTTATATTATACAGCTCTGGGACCTTAGATGGCAGCATTCCGAGGGATTTCCAACATCATTTGTCAAATATCAGTATTATATTTTATTCTTTTGTCATCTTGAAAACACAGTAATAATGCTTTGGGCCGATATACCTTGTGGGCTAACCCAGTGGCGTCTGAATGTCATTGAAAGGGAGGGGGGTTACTATCACAGCCCAACAGGCGGGGGTCCAGGGGTCGCCTAGGCCCCGGAAGCTCCCAGCTTCTAGATTGCCGGAGATGCGTTCTGAATGTTTTTTCCGGAAATAAAACTGATTATACTGCATGCACATTTATGATTCTATTTTCACGATTTTTTTTGCAATTATATGCATGCATCGATATTGAAAACATCGCACCTCATGCCTGCATCCATTTGAGGGGGCAAAGATATTCGCTTTCATAATCCACTTTATGACCATAGTGTATGTTCAGGAGCGCCAAAACGGAAAGTCATGGTGAGCATGCTTACCTTTCTGAGACGGACTAGTAACATTTTTTATTTTCTTTCCTTTCCTTTGCTTTGTTTTTGTTCTGGTTTTTACCCCTCGGCCATTTTGGCCTCGGGGTATTGTCGTCGCCATGTACGTCCGTCCGAGACACAACCAATTTTCAACACTTATTTATCTAGTGCTAAATCAGACGCCTATCGAAAGTGGCTCCCCTCGGCCCATATTTTACAGAGTTCTGCCCCTTTACAGATATATTAATTTCTCTACTATATGCCTGAATGTAACCAGCTATATCTGCAGAACTGTGTTCGGTATAGCTACTATATTTTGGAAACTTATTTATATTGTTGTATTCTACAAGCCAACAAAGGATTACTCGCCTCAGCTTATGGAGTTTTGCCCCTTTCGGATGTAATAATCTCCGATTTTGTTATTTGTAGCTGAATTTACAAGTTATATCTGCAGATCCGTGTTCGGTAGAGCTTATTCGTCTCGGTTCTTATTTCACAGAGTGCTAAGTCAGATGCCTATCGAAAGTGGTTCCCCTCGGCCCATATTTTACAGAGTTATGCCCCTTTACAGATATATTAATTTCTGTTTCTGTCCTATATGCCTGAATGTATCCAACTATATCTGCAGAACTGTGTTCGGTATAGCTACTATATTTTGGAAACTTATTATGTCTCCCCCAACTATGTTGGGGGGAGACATCTAGTGTTTGTGCTGTCTGTCTGTCTGTCTGTCTGTCCGTCTGTCTGTCTGGATGGATGTCTGTCTGTCTGGATGGATGTCTGTCCGTCCCCTTGCCTTGTCTGCAAGATATCTTGAGAACTACTGGATGGAATTTCACCAAACTTGGATGGAAGCTTCATTGGGATAGCCCCCTCATTTGATTAGGTTTTGGTGTATGTGCGTGCATTCATCCGTGTCCGGTGTCCGTCCGTCCGTCCATCTACTTGTACATGTATATACAGGGCTTGTCTGCAAGATATCTGGAGAACTACTGGATGGAATTTCACCAAACTTGTATGGAAGCTTCATTGGGATAGCCCCCTCATTTGATTAGGTTTTGGTGTATGTGCGTGCATTCATCCGTGTCCGGTGTCCGTCCGTCCGTCCATCTACTTGCACATGTATATACAGGGCTTGTCTGCAAGATATCTGGAGAACTACTGGATGGAATTTCACCAAACTTGGATGGAAGCTTCATTGGGATAGCCCCCTCATTTGATTAGGTTTTGGTGTATGTGCGTGCATTCATCCGTGTCCGGTGTCTGTCCGTCCGTCCATCTACTTGTACATGTATATACAGGCCTTGTCTGCAAGATATCTTGAGAACTACTGGACAGAATTTCACCCCACTTGGATGGAAGCTTCAGTGGGATAGCCCCCTCATTTGATTAGGTTTTGGTTTGTGTGTCTGCATTCATCCATGTCCGGTGTCCGTCCGTCCGTCCATCTACTTGTACATGTATATACAGGGCTTGTCTGCAAGATATCTGGAGAACTACTGGACAGAATTTCACCAAACTTGGATGAAAGCTTCATTGGGATAGCCCCCTCATTTGATTAGGTTTTGGTGTGTGTGCATGCGTTCATCCGTGTTCGGTGTCCGTTCGTCCGTCCATCTACTTGTACATGTATATACAGGGCTTGTCTGCAAGATATCTAGAGAACTACTGGATGGAATTTCACCAAACTTGGATAGAAGCTTCACTGGGATAGCCCCCTCATTTGATTAGGTTTTGGTGTATGTGCGTGCATTCATCCATGTCCGGTGTCCGTCCGTCCGTCCATCTACTTGTACATGTATATACAGGCCTTGTCTGCAAGATATCTTGAGAACTACTGGACGGAATTTCACCCCACTTGGATGGAAGCTTCAGTGGGATAGCCCCCTCACTTGATTAGGTTTTGGTGTGTGTGCGTGCATTCATCCATGTCCAGTGTCCGTCCGTCCGTCCATCTACTTGTACATGTATATACAGGGCTTGTCTGCAAGATATCTGGAGAACTACTGGACAGAATTTCACCAAACTTGGATGAAAGCTTCATTGGGATAGCCCCCTCATTTGATTAGGTTTTGGTGTGTGTGCATGCGTTCATCCGTGTTCGGTGTCCGTCCGTCCGTCCATCTACTTGTACATGTATATACAGGGCTTGTCTGCAAGATATCTAGAGAACTACTGGATGGAATTTCACCAAACTTGGATAGAAGCTTCACTGGGATAGCCCCCTCATTTTATTAGGTTTTGGTGTATGTGCGTGCATTCATCCATGTCCGGTGTCCGTCCGTCCGTCCATCTACTTGTACATGTATATACAGGCCTTGTCTGCAAGATATCTTGAGAACTACTGGACGGAATTTCACCCCACTTGGATGGAAGCTTCAGTGGGATAGCCCCTCACTTGATTAGGTTTTGGTGTGTGTGCGTGCATTCATCCATGTCCAGTGTCCGTCCGTCCGTCCATCTACTTGTACATGTATATACAGGGCTTGTCTGCAAGATATCTGGAGAACTACTGGACGGAATTTCACCAAACTTGGATGGAAGCTTCAATGGCATAGCCCCCGCATTTGATCAGGTTTTGGTGTATGTGTGCATGCATGCATCCGTGTCCGGTGTCTGTCCATCCGTTCATCTACTTGTATCGCTTCTTTATAATTAATATTTTTAGATACGCAGCTGTGTTTAAGATACTTATTGCATTCATTTTATAGCACTTTCCCTTAAATAATGTGCCCATTCAAGGCAGGGTGGGAGGATGGGGGAGACGTATGTTTTTGTTAAAAAAACAACCAGCATAGGCTTCATGCCGGAGCGGCAACTCAAGGGTCAAAGCGGAACCTCTAGTTTATATTGCAGTATTCTACAAGCCAACAAAGGATTACTTGCCTCGGCTTATGGAGTTGTGCCCCTTTCGGATGTAATAATCCGATTTTGTTATCTGTAGTTGAATGTACAAGTTATATCTGCAGATCCGTGAACGGTACAGCTTATTCGTCTCAGTTCTTACTTTACAGTAGTGCTAAGTCAGACGCATATCGAAAGTGGCTCCCCTCGGGCCCATACTTTACAGAGTTATGCCCCTGTACTGATATATTAATTTCTATTTCTGTCCTATATGCCTGAATGTAACCAACTATATCTGCGGAACTGTGTTCGGTATGGCTACTGTATTTTGGAAACTTTTTTATATTGTTGTATTCTACAAGCCAACAAAGGATTACTCGCCTTGGCTTATGGAGTTATGCCCCTTTCGGATGTAATAATCTCCGATTTTGTTATCTGTAGCTGAATGTACAAGTTATATCTGCAGATCCGTGTTTGATACAGCTTATTCGTCTCAGTTCTCATTTTACAGAGTGCTGAGTCAGACACCTATCGAAAGTGGCTTCCCTTGACCCATATTTTACAGAGTTATGCCCCTTTACATATATATAATTTTTCTATTTCTGTCCTATATGCCTGAATGTAACCAACTACCGGTATATCTTGATCATTCCACATAGAACTATCTCTTCCCCAATTCACACTACACATGGGTCTCAATCACTTGGGGAAAGCCGAGGGGTTTTGATTAGATCAATCTCATGGGTTTTTTTTTTTTTGGCGCGTCCAAAGGGGGGGGGGTCGTTCGCACCGGACGACCCCCCACTGGCAACGCCCCTAAGCATGTCAGTATCCCAAGCCTGCACTTTTTGCTTTGACTTCCGATGTTGATTATAGCCCGACATCAAAGTATTTTATTTATATCCAAAACTGCTTTAAGTAACTAACGAAGCCAGTGTATCGATCCTAACATATTGATCAATACACTGGCTCGTAAGGATGCAAACTCGGTTGACTCGTCTTTTTTCGTCATGTCATGCAGAAGAAAATAATTACAGAGACCTGTAATCTTATCTATACATTATGTGGGCAAGAAACCTCATTTGTTTGGGGTCAAGGTCACTGTGCCCCACAATCATTGACACGTTAGGACTTGGGATAAGTTCAATCATGCGCCATTGTATTCAAATATTTATACCTCAAATTCATTGCAAAGTAGAAGCCCATTAATTTTATTAGCGGAGTTAAAGAATACATGTAGTCCTATTTTGGCAGTAGAGACAATTTTTTCAGCACTTGTTCAAGTGAATGCTAATATCCAGCATTCACTCTGCCAAGTGTTCACTTGTACAAGTATCCCCTTACTGCATTTGGGGGCAAGAAAGCCCATTCATTTGGGGTTCAAGGTCACTGTTGACATGTTATGACTCCGTATAAGTTCCATCATGTGCATTGTGATAAATTTTTATTTATGTACCTCAAATTCATTGCAAAGGAGAAGCCCATTGATTTAGTTATCTGGTTGTCCGTCCATCTTTTAACACGGCTATCATTGCTACACATCAACATTATCCATAGATCTGCACCAAAATGACCTTAATCGCATGGGATTAAATGTGCAAACATATCAGCAAATTCATTCTTGATTCAGTGAAGTTGCTACATGATATAATTATAGGAGACATGTACTGGCTGGGCTGATCAGTGTCCAGGGTTATAGGAACTGAGCACTCGTGTTCTGGCACATGTTGGTACTATCGTGATATGAATGAAACAAGGGTGAAAATGATAAGGATGTCCGCTGGTGGTAAATTAAAGTAATTAACTTTTTGAATAATGTGTGTTGTTGCATTCATAATTGTGTAATATGAGGAAAAACAAAGAAAAAAATATAGGTTGATGTGAATAGACTATCGCCTTTTCAATTTTTTGCAACTGCGCAGCTGTTTGTACCAATCAGAAGTTTTTAACGTTGGAGAGATAGGCCGAGTGTTGGGGAAACAGTTGATATTTTGTGCAACTGTACGTAAAATCATTAAAAAATCTCATGCACTACCGCCAGATGGGCGAAAGAACGGCTCCGGATATTTATTTACCCTGAACACAATTTAGTTCCACAGAAAAAGTATATTTCTCGAGATATGATCCACTTTCAACCTGGCCAGAATGCGGCCGTTGGTACAAATGACCTTTCGCGACCTCGCTGCGCAGTTGCAAAAATTGAAATGGCGATTTCGAGTATTTTTTAGCTGTAGACGACATTAATTGGACGGACTCGTGCTCCATTTGATAACCCAGAAAACATAAGGAATAGCTCTAGTCTTGAAGCATATTTATCAAATATTCATGCAATTAGTATTTAACTTTTTCTTATATTCTAACAGTTTGCAGATAATCACAATGTCTATCAAAATTTATGAAATTGGATGGATGTTCCTGTGCAAAATTCTCAGGTAGAAGGCTTTCAAAGGAAATCCGCATCTCTTAACCTAGGGAAGGGAGATAAGCCAAAAATCACCAGTGCACATCCTTAAACCCTACTACTCTGACTCCTTATTGCTGGTGGCAGTCAAAAATTCTAAAGCCTTTTACTAAACCATACCTTCATACAGAGAACAAACAAAGATATCAGTGAATCTCAATTTTATGATGCTCTGCATCTGATGTATATATATATTTGTACATAATAATACTGATGCTACGGCTTCAGGAAGCACCTAAGATAATTATGCAGTTTTACTTAACCAATAAAACCTCAGTATTTCCTTTCACAAAAAGTTGAGCAAATAGAAAAGGAAAATAAACAATGAAAGTGTAGAATATGCAGATAAGGAATGTATACATGTACATGTATAATGGCCCAACATTTTAGCAAGTTATTCTTACAAATAAATAGAGCTGCCTATGTCAAATATAAGGATATGACATTAAAGACATGCAAGATTCAACAAAGAGGAGTAGAAAAAGAAACAAGCAAATACATAGATTAGTTGTAAAAGTGTTGGAAATCTTCCACACTACCTTTTGGCTGAAGACAAAATATTGCGATATAAAACCGAATGTGACCACACTATGGAGATGTATCCATCTATCACAATCTGACCAATGCCACTAATTATTGCTTTTTGGTGGACTTGAATAATAAAGACTATTTGTGGAGTTTAATGTATGTACATACCATAGGTTTGTAACTACATGAACACAGATGTCCCACATCTCTCACTCTGTATGACACATCCTTTATCAGAAGGCTTATTATAAGACATATATACTACGCTAAATTGCAGAATTAAAAAAAAAAACCAGTCTGAATATTATCAGACACTCCAGAGTAGTTTGGATGGTACATTTCATAAATAATGATGTATGACATAAAAGTGAAAGAGCAGCCCTCATTCACAAATCTGCCTCACAAAAAGTGTTGTGAATATCCCCCATTCAGTCCCATGTTAAAACTGACTGAAGTGAAGTTCATTTACTTAAGAATAAAACATTCTGGTCTTTCATGGAAACACCCAAACCATTCATGAGTGACGGTCTGGTTTTAAAGGTTCAAGAACTGATGTGTTCTGTTACATTGTGTTCAATACCTAGTGCTTTCTGTGCTCTCACAAATGCCATCGGATCAATTTGTAATTTGCCCTCATTCAAGTAGCTGTTTGTATAACTAGAAGTACTGCACTTTATTGGATTGTGCCCAATACGCTTCCCAAACAGACAGTGGCCAGGTGTGTCTTCAGCTGTGCATGCATGTGTAAATAATGCAGGTGCCAGAAATCAATGGGTGTTTGGGATGGTGCCTTGGATAGAAGTGAATGGCACTGTCATACTTCTAGTCTGATAGACTTCTGTTAGTACTCATTCTTCCCCTCGTTCTGTCATGGACTATCACTATGAAATGTAACCAGCATTCTGTTCATCTTTCAAATATTAAACTGTAAATATTACATGAAATCAGGACTGCATTACTGATATGTCTTTCTCGTCACCTGTTAGAATTGAATTATCTCCCAATATTTACAAATACAATTTCATAACATTTGAGTATTTTGCGCTGAAGAGAAACAACAAGAATGTATTAAAACATCTGTACACATGATAGATTTCTTGTATGAAAAAATAGATCAAAACAAAGACAACATACAATGTACATACCCAAACACCAGCTCTCATTTTAAATATCTAAAACCAATTTAACCAGAGCCATGCCTGTATAAGCTTACACCAGTTCATAATATCATCAATTTACAATGACCATGTACATATCTACAGTACAATCTATTATAAAATCTATTGTACATTCTGTACAAAATATAGAACTCGGAAAATTACAGTGAGTGAGTGAGTGAATATGATTCAACGTTGCTTTCAATACAGGCAATATTTTGAACACACTTTGTTCAGGTACAAATTAATATCAAGTGTTAATCTTGCGCGAAACTGGACTGGTACACACTCATTAATCATTTTCAACATATTGTGTGAACAGTAATGGTGGGGTCGCATTGTATTGCAACAAAACTCACGAGAAGATTTTTGTTTGTGAAAAGTATTTGTTCTTAAGGTGACACTACAGTACAACAGATAGGTTATATTAGGCCATTCAAATATAAATCTTTGTTTCTCAAAATCAGTCGCATGCGTCAAAATATGCCTGCATGTATCTATGTCATTAGTGAAAATCCAGCCACGGTTGCAACAACAACAACATTTTTGTTCATTCTGTTAGGACTTCAAAAACATATACTTACAGCTTTAACCAACCTGTTTTGTACTTAAATACTATTTGGAGCCGATATCCCTTATTGATATTTTTTACTGGAGGGTAATGAGTAATTGTGTTGAGATTTTGTAACAGGAAACGTCACTTAACGAAATTAGCACATCATGGTCTGACAGGCTCTGATGGCAGTGGAGGTCATTCTTGTTTTTTTTTTTCAAATCACCCAGAATAGGGTTATCGCTCCTGTTTATAAAATGTTTTTGGGATTCCAATGAGAGCAAGACCTTTTGTTCCGCGAATAAGTGAAACAAGTTCATTATAAATACTTTCATCAAATATTAAGAGTTACTTTCTTTTATTATGATCATCTGCTATTTGTACCTGAAGTATAAATATATTAATAAGCTTATAAATTCTCCATACAATTTTCTTCCAATTATGTATTATTTTTTTTTTTTTTACCATTGCTAGTTTAGATCAATCTAATGTTATGGGATCTTCAAATGCTCAAAATAAGATTAACTGTAGTGATATTCAACTGTTCCTCATGCACAAAAATGAAAAATGATAATCTACTTTATAGAGATGTAGATTATCCATATGCGTAAAAGAAATAATTCAGTGATAAACCAAAAGAAATAAATAAAATAAAAAGCCTCATGAACAGTTTGTCGTCTCCTTGAGAAACAAACTTTCATATTTGAATGGCCTTATTGTATATTAGGGCTGCTCCATTTAAGAAGGGGCGGAAGGCAGCTTTGAATTATACCCCACCACCCATAGAAATTTTATTGGCCTTCCCAATGTTGTAACATGGATTGAAGGGAATTTCCTCCCATAACCCATAGAATAATATGTTGAGTGCCTTCCTCCCCTCCCATACATTTTTAAATGGAACAGCCCTTACCAACCGTCTATTTGAAGAGAAGGGAAGCAACTCTTTCAATGTAACATCAGGCAGTCACATCCGACCATGATACGACATAAACTAATGGGTCTTCTTGTCAATATAATCCAATACAAAGGAGTATAAACAAACTTTCTCCTGTAGAAGAATTAATGTATTTTGTATTCCATGCCAAACTGCCATCTCTGTAATCTGAAGTGGTCACCTTTCCATTGTGAATGCATTATTTCATTCACCTAATAATTTTCAAAATCAATAGCAATATAATAAATACTACCTCTGATGATATTCAATAATGAAACCCTTCTGCACAGACACCCTCTGTTGTAACACTTGAAAGTTGTTTCCGTTGCCTTAATGATGACCATGTGCTATCTGTAATAATTTGAGTACGGTAGTAAATCTCAATATTTGTCATTCACAGTATCGTGAAGTCATACCAGTAATCTCAACATTTTCTAGATCTGACGATGAGGTCGATCCTCTGTGCGTTTTCATGCAGGACATAAAATAAGTAGAGCATAGTGTCCTTATCACAGTCCACTGTTCATGATCACAGCATGAATAACAAAATCACCGCTGCCACATATTATCACCTCTATAGCTGGGAACCTTCATCAATGACCACTTTGCTGCAAAAGAAAATATATTAAACAACCATTAATATGCTCAACAACAGAATACTTCATCTCCTGAACTAATTTGTATTAAACTCGACACATTTATAGCTCCTGATTGTCGTCAATGAATATCCATCAATGTGACAGGACATCAGAAGTTCAATTTCTGGACAGTCAAATCCTGAAGTGGGCTCACAGTCTAGTTGTGGGCTAACACACGGAGAGAGAACAAATTGAAAATTCAGCAATTGTGGGCTCAGTCTAGTTGTGGGCTAACACATGGAGAGAGAACAAATTGAAAATTCAGTCTAGTTGTGGGCTAACAAAGAGAGAGAAAGAGAGCCAGAGAATTAGACATAAGGTAATTCCTCTAATAAATCGATTACCCTATTGGAAATCGATCACCCATGATTTTTGGAGGAAATTGATGTCCCGTTCCGCAATTGTTCAGTCTAGTGGGCTAACAGAGAAAGAGAGAGAGAGAAAGAGAGCCAGAGGATTAGACATAAGGTAATTCCTCTAATAAATCGATTACCCTATTGGAAATCGATCACCCATGATTTTTGGAGGAAATTGATGTCCCGTTCCGCAATTGTTCCCAGTCTAGTGGGCTAACAGAGAAAGAGAGAGAGAGAAAGAGAATTAGACATAAGGTAATTCCTCTAATAAATCGATTACCCTATTGGAAATCGATCACCCATGATTTTTGGAGGAAATTGATGTCCCGTTCCGCAATTGTTCACAGTCTAGTGGGCTAACAGAGAAAGAGAGAGAGAGAAAGAGAGCCAGAGAATTAGACATAAGGTAATTCCTCTAATAAATCAATTACCCTATCGGAAATCACCCATGATTTTTGGAGGAAAATATGATTGAAGTTGTAATAATTCTATCACGCCGATATCCTGTTTGTGAAATAAATATTATCACCCGCTCAATCAAGTGTATCTGTTCTGTGCTCTCTCTGTGGCAGTGTTACAGTCTAGGCAGATCAAACAAATGAGGATAGATATGGTAAGACCATTTTTAGCAGTTCTAGACATATTACGGACTCATCATATTAACTTGGAGGTTCTAAAGATATTTTGGTAATGAGAAAACTGTGACGGTTTTGCATAAATTAAAGATGGCCGCTGAAGTTTTCAACCAATCGGGTCCAGATTCAATAGGGTTATGCGTCACTGCAAGTTTGGTGTGCCTAAGGTAAGTTGTTTTAAAGATATCTTGGTAATTAGAAAGCTATGACGGACAGACAGACGTACATGACAACGACAATACCAAATGCCAAATTTTGGCCGAGGGGTAAAAACCTGACATTTGTTCAAGGATTTTGAATATTGGGGATCAGGCTTCACTGAGGTACTTGCCATTGTACCGAGCAAGTTCTGTACGTATGAAAGCATGTATAAAGATTAAGGAAAAGGGACAACAACTGAGTTTGTACAGTTAATGCACATCTACATGGTACTAAGCATGAAGTAAGCAAGTTTCAAATCTGTTCAAGAAGTACTAACCCCTACCAGAATGCAATACATGTTGGCAAATGCTTAGATTGGATTAAAGAAGTATACATGTACCATACTCATCAGCAAGATATTAAGCATGTTCCATTTCAGTTTCAAAACTGTCCATCAAATATTAACAGGGATATGGACCAGACCAATCATTCTTTGTGGACTGGATATTGGGCTATATAACTTTGTGTATCTGACAGTGTACACTGGCAAGGTACCAAGATTATTCTACACAAGTTTTTATGTTGCTCATCCAATTTTAAGCCAGCTATGGGTCAGACAAGAAAATGTTGACCAACAGGATAAAGGGCCATACCCCTCAATCCGGAAAACTTTTTTTTTGTCTGTGTAGGCCTACAGAGAACGAATAAATGCCAAGTGGCTTAAACGAAAAAAAAAAAAAACTGTGTTCAGAGAGACAGTGAATCTTTCTCCCCCAGTGGTGTTACATTTACAGGGCATAAAGATCTACATATGGAACTATACCCAATAGATTGTACCACTGAACAATAAGGGTACCCATAGCCTGGGATATATTCATATTGTATCCTAGCCATAATGAAAGATAATAGTGAGAACTTACCAACAGTGCTCTGCCTTTAGTCTCGATAGGTAATGTAAGGAAAGACAGGCCACATACTAGAGAGATCCCTCCATACACCCATACTGCTGATTTCACTGAGTGGGCAAGAAGAACCTGGAAAATGAGAGAGAAAACAACAAATAATGATAGAACAAAGATTAGAATGTTGAATGTTGACCTTGGGAATAGGTAAATGTTCTAATAAAGTAATCACCAACATATGAAATTTTTGAACAGCATATTTCATGCATTTATTGTGTTGAACTTAAAAGACTACATAACTTTCCATTGTTCTGCTAAAATGTTAGAAATCAAGGCCTTTGCAATTATAGTTTTTCATGTGTGGTAATAGTTCTGTGAATGATTTTCTTCTTTCGAGTATACGATAACTCAAAACTTATACCACCAGAAAATGAGAGCCACAACTTTCAAAAACATTATCGATTGCCTCCCATTTTTTTTTTTTTTTTTTTTTTTTAAATGTAATGACGTAGTGATCCTCACTCGTTCATTCGACATTGAAGGTGTCCTGTAAAATGATACATTAACTAAAACTTGAATGAAGGAGACTGCTACAAGCAAAGAGAGACAAGCGATGTAAGTTTTCAATACAGATTTATAACCGGATAACTTTAATATTGTTATTAGTGCAATTTAGCAAAGTAAATTCACCCCCAAAAAGTTATATCACATAACACAAGATGTATGTTGGCAACATTTCAGAAAAATGTTGGCAACATTTTAGAAAAAAATTTAAATTTTACAGTTCACCCGGATAGAACAACTCGTGGGTACATGTCATTATAAGGAATATATCTAGAATTCGGGGAATGGAGCTGATTATGCACATTAAAATGATGATCTCTCCTCACCATGTGAATGTAAAAATGTGGGGTGGCAAGGCTGTGTGGATACTCCTAAAGGGACTACAACCTCAGGAGAGCCTATCTCAGAACTAAACTCTACAAGACTATATTGGTAGGTAATTCTTCATCTACAGCTAAGGTATTGTCTCTAAGTGCCCCAGATTTTTATGGTAACAGACAGATGAAAAGTAGTTCCAAATTGTTGTATGATTGATGTTAGACCGGTATGACCGAGCACTGCCTGCAAATAAAATTTGTTAATCGCACACATGATCAAAGAATCGAGATGATTCAAAAATATGTAGAAACTTGTGTCGACTTATTCACACAGCCACCGGTACATGAAAATTTGTCCAAAAAATTTGAATGCATGTGCCGACTTTACAGAACTTACTGTAGATAGCAGCACAACACTTCAGTTCGGAAATTATTTGAGTCATCTTTCAACATTTCGTCAAATCATCCAGAGAACACTGATGGTTCACAATGTCTTACCTGAGCTATGAACGGCGTGGTCATAGAACCTATCCTAGCATTCGCACTGGCCATTCCCAGACCCAGGGAGCGAACATTAGTGGGATAGACCTGACAGAAAATACATCAACAACATGAATACATAACAAACGGTGACACTTTTAACATGTTTAAGAAGTTTAATGGTCACGCCGTTGAGCAGATTGTTTTTCTGAATTGTTTTTCCAGGGAAGTAAAGTGTAACTGATGGTTACAGGTATTTATGCTGATGGTATTGGACTGGTTACCTACCCTCCTATCCAATATAGAGATAGGTAGAGGTTATCATTCTGTTTACAAAGTCAGTCAGAATCTGCACTGCTATAGCCACATTTCGGCCAAACTTCACATCTGGCTGCCATGGCTGTGTTCTTTGACAAACAGAAGCTGTAGCAGTGATCAACTTTAGACAGGTCATAAATGGTTTAAAATGCCCATGTAGTTTATTCTAAAATTTAACTGAGACTAAAACACAGAATGGCCTCAACTGAAAATGGAAACATCTACCTGTCCTCTATTTTGATTGTAAAGGTAAGGCACCCAGTGTCACTTGCAGATCACAGTTTTTAACTTGAATACAACTTGCAACCTTAAGTTTCTATACATCACAGAAAGATGAATAAAACTCTCTTCAAAGTAATAAAATCCAGACCAAATTAAAAAAATTTTCATGACAATATTGAGAATTGTCAGAAAATTGGTGACACATATAGATACTGAATGTATGTTAGCTGTTAACTACAACCTTGTACTCTTAACATCACTGGAATTCTCTGATTATAGCCAACAGTATTATGTGAAAGGGTCACATAATTCCACATAATTGCATGTCTGATAATGTTGCAGACATGTTGTACGGTTCATACTCCATGTAAGAATCACGAGACAATGCATACAATAACCAAGTTTGGAGACAACAATTTGTCTAGACTTTTTCAGCGGCACAAAGACTCAGACAATAACTTCCTTCCTGAAGTATATTCTACCTGTTGTACATCCAACTCGTGCTCACCTCTGATGTGTATATATATACAGCATTAAAGAAGCCTGTGGCAAACATTCTGGCTGCGAACATGACAACTGTGACCAACCATTTCTCTGAACAGATCTGCATCAGGACAAAAAACACTGCCACACCTGTCATATTCACAAAGCCATTCCACCTCCTTCCTATACGATCTATCAACAGCATGTTTAATGGTAGTGCTGAAAGTAGACATACAGTTCAAGTCAAATCATAGCTCATACCATTACATATATCAATGTTTCAAAAGTATAAGTTAATTTTAAGTTTTCACATCTTCCATGCTCTGCAAACTTAGTAGCTACACGATATTACGTCGCCATGAGGTGTGAATTAATCACAATTAATACATGAGGCCACATCAAGTGAGAGAAAATCTGTCAAACAGGAAATGAATCGATATAAAGTTTGGTTCTGTTACATATTCAGTTAAAATCTTAAATCTTGCAACAAAATATCAAACTTTTGCGAGCCTGTCACCATCACTGAGATTAACAACTGCCAAATACATTATAATGGTGGTCAGTTGTTTTCAATACATAATTACCTATTCAATTAGCTTTGATGGAGAAGATGTTAATGTGAGAAGGGATACTTACCTAAGAATTCCCCAGTAGTGGAGACAATCATGCTAACGTAATCATCCCAGGTCAACTTCTGACATTTACAAGAGGATGCTATTTCTTTCTGTAAATCACCCGTAGCTATCAGACAGATAAAAAATACATGTTTATTTGTGGTGAGCAGAATGGAATGGGGACCAGTGGTGTAACTTAACTTTTTGAAGTGGTTGCCATCAGGGCAAGTCAGAACTGAAAATAGGTTGCCCTGGACCAAATCAACTTGCCCTGACTTACGGTACCCAAATTCCCGGGATGACAATCAGACGTTCCACTAGTTTACCAGGGTACAATTTCAAATTCAAGATGTCAAGACTGGGCCCCCAAATGATTTGCGTTAAGCAGGTGAAACTTTAACTGCTCGCTTTAAGTATATATTATTCCACATGAGATTGACAATGGTAAATGGTCCACTGCAATTAAAAAAACACCCTCTCCCAATCTCCTCAGTGTCACTGTGGGTGGTTACTTAAAATAATATTAACTTGAATTTGTCTCAACTTATTGAAGCATTTTCCCCAATTTTATCCTCCCCAACATAAATTTATATATAAATTATAATACACCCCCTCCCTCTCAAAAATTCAACTGCTAACCAGTTACCTTGTTTTTGCGATCAAGATCGCTTGGTGATTGTTTTGTTCCAGTATATTCGCGACATAGCGAACAGACAATGTAATACTGATCGTCAACTTCAATTTCTGTTGCCCAAGGAAATTCAGCTTTCCACGTTTCAACGAACTGACGAGATCGTTTAAACACATCATAAGCCTTGTTTTTATCAGATGAGGTAGGACTCGCGGTAGATTTCGCGGAAGAAGCCTGTTTATCCTTTGGGCCCGTGTAACTTTTCAAATATCGCTCCATTTTCGTAGTTGACAGCTAGCGTTTTCATATCCACGAACTTGGAAGTCGACCTGTTGCATTCTCCACTATTGTGTACATATTCACCATCTCAGCCATAACACAGTACGCGTATGCCGCAACGCATCACTGACAAGGAGAGAACACGGTTGCGATGCAACGAGTACCATTTCCGGTTTAGCGATGACATCGGTAAACAGACAACGGACTAGCGAATAAAATGTTGGAAAAACCGTAAATTATCGAGAATTTCGGGTGATATCGTCTCCTGGCTTCTGGGAAAACTACTTGCCCGCCCGGGCAACTATTTTACAAGAAGAGCTTGCTCGACGAGGTGTTTCACTTGCCCCGGGCAAGCGGGCAAGCGTTAAGTTACACCACTGGGGACTCAAAATACAAGAGTATGAACACTGAGCCACCTCCCCACTAATACAGGCCCTCAAGTTTTGAAAGGAAGCGGGGGATGTCCAATGGAAAATTAAAACTTCTGGAAGAGATATATGTTCTTCCCGTCTTTATTCTGAGTATTTTGCTGTTTATTTCACCAAAATATTCCTCCTGATTATCAAGATATTGAAGATTGTTGGGTCTGGTACAAATTTAGTATGCAAATGAACTTTGATGATTCCACACTATGAACAAGGGATAATTAGACAGACAAATAATATCTTATTTTCTTTCCTAAAATACTGCTACATGTACTTAGAATATCACTTTTGTGACATGGTTACAGAAATATAGCAACCAGTAATCAAGAGTTGTATAACTGTAGCTCCACAATGTACAGTTCTTGAACTAATAAATAAAGGCTCTATCTATATACATGTATCTATAACTCAAATAGTTAGAGGGGTGTTTTCAATGAATATAAATCGTGTAGACCCTTGTTACTGTATATTCACAAATCAAAATTTCATGAAGTGCAGAATTTCCAAGATAAAGCTCTCATAATCTGCATTTTTTTCTTTAAAATTTGTTTAACTGCTATAAATTAGCAACACATTCAAAGGCGATAATACTGATATCTCCGACTATTCCAGCATGAAGTTACGTGTAGCTCATTAACTATAGTTACTTGGTGGCATCATCAGATCTCATTTTGGATAAACTCCAATATCTCGGCAACTGTTTGGAGTCTGGGATTGACAGTGAAATCTATTCAAATTTTACAAGGATTGAACATACTGGCCAACAGCATCACAGAATTAGTGAGAAGACTAGGCAGTGAGGGTACATTCAGAGAAGACATTCTGTTTTAATCAGTTGTGCTCTGGAAGGACTAGAATGGGCAGTTATTCTGGTGTACGTCGTGATTTTACTTTCACCCTTGTAATTCCTACAGGGTCCGGGATCTTGGGATCTCAGAGGGAAAGATTAAATAATACCATGTTGTAACTCTTATATGATAATACAAATACAGATGGTTTAATCACCATTTGTGTGCTGGCTAGAGATATAGACCAGGAGTTGTCTCCCTTGTTGTGACAAGCTAGGATATACCTAATAAACTCCACTCAAATTCTTGTCAGGTAATGTTGGCGATGAATGACAATACAATCCCAGTTTACCAGAGTTTGCTCAATATTTTTAATTGGTGACAGTTATGAGCATTATCTCTGTCATCTTGCAATATTGGTTAATCAGAATTGAGGCTTGCCACAGTAGGCCATGTAGTGGAGTAGGATTACAAGGAATTAACTTGAACTGGCCTCATGTTCAAGGCAATTTGTTAATGCAACATAAGAAATACATATATTATATTACAGAGACCAGTTTAAGTAGGTTTCATTATTTAATATCCTGGATGACTCCAAATATGATTCCTTGATCAACAAAAAAAATTCTGTCTAACCAGTTATAATGTGGGTTTATCAGTGTCCTTTATATTCAATTTGATTACATGCTAGGACCCAGCATAAACTAGGGAGACACTTACAGCATCCTTTATGATGTTCCAGTATTTCTGACTGTGCTAATACCATCCCATAATAGGAGAAAGCGGCCCCAAACCAAGCGAACCAGAGCTGTAACGTTGTCCGTGTGTACACACCCTTGAATAAATCCCGCACATGACCACGGCTCGACTGCCAAGGGAGACAAATATTGTTTAGACATAATATTGGAACTATTCCAGATACCAAAACAACATATTCAATACAATAATATCATCGTTTTGTAATTCCATACATTTGGTAGATGTATATCTGAGAACTTCCCCTTTTAATTAGTCAAGTCCGTGTTTTATATTAATTGTATTTTCTGAACCAAATAAACACACCCAGTCCTAATGACATCCATGTAGTCTACTTGATATTCTCAATAAAACTTACTTTTTACACTTGGTCTTAGCATTGAAAGGCAATGAGAAATTTCACACTCAATTATTTGGATGTTGGGTAAGTATGTACAAATTCTTACCGATTTTGATTCTACCAGTCTTCCTGGAGGGAGACTTGATTTGTTCCAGATAGCAGCTTTCTCCAAGATTGCCAGCGCATCTTCTTTTCTGTCCGCTGCTATCAGAAACCGTGCCGACTCTGGAAGGAACTGGAGAAAGACCCCATACATCGTACGGTTATGAATGTGAACCTCTATAATCTTACAAAATATGTCTTCATCAGTTGTCTTCATATTTGGATTTCAATATTAAAAGTCTTTCTATTTTTTCCATGGGTTTGTGATTTGCGCTGTTCAAATAGAGCCATATAACTGACAATAATCAGCGAAGGAGTAAAAACTCAACAGTGCATACCTACGAGGTATAGACACAATGCAAGTTTGAAGTTCATCAACTGATATACAGTCCAGACACACATGAGCTATATACATCTATCAATGTCAATGATATCGGAATGGGTAAAAAACTGACCAAGTGAACATCCACATCCAAGTATATAGCAATTTGAGTTCAAATAGTAACTGATCTGTCAGCATCATGCGGATAGAAGACAATCAAACATGACCTTGGAGCATTATTTTGTCGAGTGAATGTCGGGGTGTTAAAGCAAATTCTTTCCAAATACCCTAACAATTAGATCTAAATTCAGACATTCCTGTCTTCAGGACTGTAGTCTCAATCACTAAAATGGAGTTTTTATGAATAGGTCAAATAATTAATGAACATTAGAGAAAAAATACAAACAGTTAAAAAAAACATGAAGCTGCGCTATCGAAACCCCTCGGCTCTGAACCCCAGCTATTATAATGTAAGGGTGTCTCTACCAATTGATTGGCTTGTGGGAAGAAATATTTACCCCTGGTATTGTAAGTGTACTTTCTTTGAAAAAAAAGAAAAGTTTTCCTCCCCTTAAATTAATTTGTTTCTGGAATAAACTGAAAGAGCTGTATCGATGTCGCACCAAAACAACAGTACACATGGCTAGATAAATACAGTACATGTATACTAAATGGCACATGTATGTCATTTTCAAAACAGATTTGCAAGCATTCTTTGCATTGTCTAAGAATAAATCAATAAATCAGTCATCCAATCAATAAATATATGTGATACTATACTAACATGATATAGAAATAATATGCAAACTTAACATAGGAATTAGTGGATTTTGTTAGACAAGGGGCATACTTTCTGACACGACTCATTTTTGATAGGCATCTAGTGTCATTTTCAAAACAGATTTGCAGGCATTCTTCGCATTGTGTAAGAGAATAAATCAGTCATCCAATCAATAAATAAATGTGATAGTATACAAACATGATATAGAAATTATATGCAAACTTAACATAGGAATTAGTGAATTTTATTAGACAAGGGGCATAACTCTGCAAAATACTTTCTGACACGACTTATTTTCGATAGGCATCTAGTTCAGGTCAAGAGAAACAACTGTATCACGTTAGGATGTTGTATATGGAACGGTTCTGAAATTATCACAATAAATCATAAATGGATTTTTATTTGTAAAAAGGGGCATAACTCTGCAAAATATTGTCCGAGATGATTCATTTTCGATAGGCTTCTGATTTACGTGAAGATAAATAGATGTAACAAGTTTGGTTGCCATGCATGAAACGGTTCTGTAGATATCGCGGTAACGGATTTTATTAGACAAGCGGCATAACTCTGCAAAATACTTTCTGACACAACTCATTTTCGATAGGCATCTAGTTCAGGTCAAGAGAAACAACTGTATCACGTTAGGATGTTGTATATGGAACAGTTATGAAATTATCACAATAATAAATCATAAATGGATTTTTATTTGTAAAAAGGGGCATAACTCTGCAAAATATTGTCCGAGATGACTCATTTTCGATAGGCTTCTGATTTACGTGAAGATAAATAGATGTAACAAGTTTGGTTGCCATGCATGAAACGGTTCTGTAGATATCGCGGTAACGGACGGACGTACGTACGGACGTACGGACAGCCGTACATGATGACGACAATACCCCTAGGCCAAAGTTGGCCGAGGGGTTAAAAACCCTCAAACTTGAGGATTGTTCAACTGCAGCCCTTTCCACGATGAACAACAGGAGAACTTACCCAGAATATAACAAAACAGACACACTGTGGAATAGATGAGAGTGCTACATGCCATCTCCACCCTAAGGAAGGTATGACAAATGCTGCTAATAACACCTCAAAGCACACACCTGATGCCCAGAATACCTGTAGATGGACAAATATCACAAACCACTATAATTTGTCTTGTTGGAAGGAGGTTTAATAAACAGCATAATGAATAGAAGATGTGTTTTTTTTCAAAATGTTGAATTATATACCACAGGATTCAGAAGTATACATTTGAATAGGATAATGGAAAAATTGTTAGTTAACTCATCATCTCAGCAGTTCATCAACATCATGAACTGACCAATTTGACCCCCCTCCCCCCCCCCATTATTTGAGGATGACAATTACAATAGCAGCACCCTCATTACCTGGTTGTTCTCCCATTTTCTTCACAAGCCAATAAAAATACCAGATTTTTTTGAAAATTTGAATCGATCAATCGCGTGGTTAATGAAAGAGGATATTTCGGATGAGAATGCAAGATAAAAACATCGCCATTGTAGATAATAATTCAACCTTGTTGCAACCTGAGGCCATGTAGTTGGTGAATTGATAGCAGAATTTGGCTGCAATATAAACTAGCTGATTATCATCCTTATCTTTATTAATTTTGATGGGAAAAATGACTAATTCCAACTGCTAGTAATTTTGATAAAAATTAACAATTCATCAAATAAATATGATGTGCACATATTAAAATTATGCTTAGCAAGCACATATATACTGTACATGTATACATCATCACACTTCCATTATGGCTATCATTCCTTTTATCTTAAGTCACCAAAATGAACTGCAAATGTTCTTTTTGCTCAAATACAATACATTCCAGAGGAAACATTAACTATATAGAGTGCTTTCACCACAAATAAACTCAAACATGGGAAGTAATAACACGGAACTTACAGAATGGAAAGTCAGAAGTTTGGCTCTGTACTTGGACGGGAGATATTCGACCAGCAAAGTAAATCTGAAATTCAGAATATACACACTATCATACTGAGACCCATCATTATCTCATTAAATTAGCCAATCTGCTGTCAATGGCATTATAGCATATGGTAATGCTCTTAAAATCCATTTTTCCACTCTAATTCTCAGACAAAAGATTCACCCCGTCGGATCAATGTGTACCCCGACGCACAACTCCCCAGTTAAATTTGTGATTCGTAATTTCCCTCTGCTTCTTTTGTCTACAGTATGGAGCCAGACGAGGATGATACAAGTTATACTTTTTAAGTCTTTGGTATGACCAATGTTGGGTTGAGAAAATGCAGCTCGTGATTGAATTAGTACATAAACCATACACAGTTTTCTGGGGAAGTCATGGAGAGTCATTGTAAACTTTAAATATTATCAGTTTATCATCTAGCTAAATAATATATAGATAATTTTATTACGAATCACCCACCTCTGAAACTGCCGAACTATCCTACTATTTTAAAATCTTGCGCACTATTGTGAAATAGTGACGCATATATCGCCGTCTGAATTTTCCAGTCGAAAACTTCAACTCTTTACGCGCCATGTTGGTGATGTCACGGTATATGTGTGCTCGGCCGTTTGTAATTGAACATGGCGCATATAAAGTGGAAGTTGTCGACTGGAAAATTCAGACGGCGATATATGCGTCACTATTTCACAATAGCGTGCAAGATTTTAAAATAGTGTGCAGGAGGGGATAGAGATTAGATGTTCGGCAGTTTCAGAGGTGAGTGATTCGTAATAAAATTATCTAAAACCCTCGCTGGAGGTGACTAAATATATTATTTAGCTATTTATCATCATGAAAGTACCAAACCCTATCAAAATTAAATCACCTCCAATTTTGGGTACAAAACTCAATCAGTGGTTCTAATAAATTGATCACACTTTAAAATCATTGAAATAACGAGAAATAATGGATCATATGCATGATTTTGAACCATTTTGTCAATTTCCCGTTCTAAAAAATTTGATCACCCCCAGATTTTGCGGTAGGACATTTCAGTTCCTGTGATTGAATTATTAGAGGGATTACCATATTGTGCCAGATAAAAGTCAATGAGTTGTAATAAATAAGTCTGTTTGTCATCATTTCAGTGACAATTGTTCTGTTATTAATCTATAATTTTTATCGATAAAATATAGCAGTGGAAGAACAGAGAACTATATTCTGAAGTATTGGTGTATGTATGTATGTGTCTCAGACAGTGCTATAGTAAGTGATGCACTTATCTGGATCTACTGAGGATGTCTTATTTTTTGCGGGAATTATCTTTTGCGGTTTTATCTTTACAGCTTATTCACTGGATGTATCTTTCACGAATAGGCAACAGTCCAGTAAGCACAAATGTATAATGCATGATTCTTTATGTCAGCTTCCACTGTAGACATGATTAACCTGTAACTTGGCTGATACAAAACAGTAGGGCACCCTCTGAACTGAAACAAGCTGGTAAAAACAGGAGAGTGAGACACTCAAAACCCCTCGCTTTCCCCTACGTAATTGAGACATATGCTGGGAATATGCAACAAATTATGGTTATATTTACTAACCATCCACAACTGTCCTTTTTAGGCCATATAATTAATTCTGCAGCTAGGTTACATTCACACATATATCATATAATCATAGATTATTACACTCAAAAAGGGGTATACATGTAACTCTGTAATATCAAACATTTATAAACAATGTTTCTGTTTGTAACTAAGTCAAACCTGCTTTAATTAATGCCTTTAATCCCTTATTAATTGCACAATCAAACGTAGAAAACGGAAGTTTAAAAGAAAAAGTTAACTCCCCTAGGAGAGAGTTGTCCGCCCCTAGGAGAGCTCTTCACTCAATTCCAGCGTGGCCACTATAAAGGCGACTGTAGCCTTATTCTCATCCTCTTTCTCAAACCGAGACCAGTAGTGAAACAAGGCCGCGGAACGAGGGGACGGAAGGGTGGGCACATTAAATTAAAGCAGGTTTGACTTAGTTACAAACAGAAACATTGTTTATAAATGTTTGATGTTTGCTACCTAAGTCTTAAACCTGCTTTAATTAATGCCTTAGTACCAACATACGGAGGTGGGAACCTCGGTCTTGTAGTATATCAAAGTAGGCTAAGTGACCGCTGGAATGACACAGAAACATGGGCATAGCATGAACAATCCATAATCAACAAATGAAACCTTGGTCATCAACATAAAAAGGTTAAACATGTGAATAAGATACTGATGTACTTATCTTTGATTGTTCACAGCCATGTAGCTGTGTTTGTGGTGTGGAAATTATTAGTTTCCCCCCGAGAGAGTACCTCAGCGTACAGATTATTGGTCTACTCGGGAAGCCGTCTATTCCAAGAGAGAACCTCAACCACTCGGGATATACGGTCTACTTGGTAAGGCTTATTTATCTTGGCTGTTCCTAAGACCGGGTGAGGCAGAACTGGTCCGGGCCTAGCGATCGCCAAGTCACACCACTCTCAGTCCACAATCGTCTTCCATCCAACCAGCATTCTAGGGAGTTGAGTGCAGAAGACGGCGCTGAGATCATTGAGAAGGACGTCAGATTCAACCTGAAGGACACAATCAAAAACCGCAGTTAAGGTAAAGATCACACTCACCATGGATACATACATCTTAGGGTGATGATACAGTGTCTGACATCTCTTTAGAGGATCCAAGGTCGTCCATCTGACTTATTTCTTCCTTCAATATGAGATCAATCAATTGTGGACCAATAGTATGAATGAGATGAGATGATACAGCAATTTGCAGATTTGCTGTGATGATTCAAACTGCCGCCCCCCCCCCCTTTTTTTTGGAATTTAGTTGACCACGTGCTGGGCCGCTATTAACGGCCCAAACGTGGATATCCCTTCTGACTGGACTGACATATCTCTCAGATAGAAGTTGGTGAACGTGGAGTTCGCCGTCCAGGCACAAGATTGGACAATGTCATGGAGGGACAGATTCTTCCATAATGGCCATGACGAGGCAATGGCGCGAATCTCATGAGAAGAGGCATTCGACAACAGAGGGGGAGCGTCTATGGCCAATTGATAAGACCATTTAATGGTTTTCTTCAACCACGCGGCGATGGTATTTTTGGTAATGTCACGCAAAGCCGACGGCCGAAGAGACAGAAATAACAGGCGCCGAGAGCCGCGAGCGGAGTCGGTACGAGTAAGATAGTGGCGAATAGCCCGGACCGGGCATAACAGGAGGTCGTCTTCGAGCCCATGCACAAAGTCTGACAACGCCGGAATGGAGTACGATCGTTGAGCGCACGGACCTGAACGCACAGACTCATTTTTGGCAATAAATTCAGGAATGGGCCGAAAAGAAATGCGAGACCAATCCGCCGTCCAGGTCATAGAAGATCTTTCAAGAGCATGAAGTTCAGATACTCTAGACGCTAAAGCAAACGCCGCCAAAAAGGCGGTCTTATAAGGCACAGCTTTTATAGAGGCGGATTCCAAAGGTTCAAAGGGCGGACGAATCAGAGCACACAGAACCACACCAATATCCCATTTCGGTAACAGTTGGCGCGTACGGCGAGACTGTAACGCGAAGGCGCGAATGAGCGCAGAGATATTATCGTTTAGACTAATGTCTACACCCGAAGTAAGGCGTAACACCCTAGCCAGAGCAGATCGATACCCTTCAATGGTGCTGATTTGAAACTTCTTATCACGATGAAGATGAAGGAGAAAGTCAGCTACTAGGGAAACAGAGGCAGAGTCGGGATCGGCATCATGTCCTCGGCACCAGGAGACGAAATAGGCCCATTTCGCCTGATAGAGCTGCGATGTGGAAGATCGATTGGCTGAAACCATCGTTCGTGCAACCTCTGCTGAAAATCCCTGGACTGCGAGTGCATTCTGGATAGTCTGCAAACGTGTAGGTTGAGCCACCGAGGGTTGTGATGAAATATCCCGTGCGGTTGACGCAACAGGTCGGGCCACACTGGCAAACGACGTGGCGGGGCGGTGAGAAGCGGGAGCAATACCGGAAACCACTGTCGCCGAGGCCACCACGGGACTACGAGTAGAATGATACAGTCGTGACGGGTAATCTTCTGAAGTACTTCCAGAATTAGGGCGATCGGCGGGTATGCATAAGCCAGGAAGTTGTCCCAATTGATTAACAGGGCGTCGATGTCGAAGGCTTGAGGATCCCGAATCGGACTGACAAACAGGGTCAATTGGGCGTTGTTTCTCGTAGCAAACAGATCGATCAGCGGCGACTCCCAGATGATGGAGATCTGCTGGAACACCTCCGGATGAAGTTGCCACTCGGTCTGAAGAACGGTGTCCGGACGCGATAAGCTGTCCGCTAAGACATTGAGCCGGCCCGGAACATGGCGGGCGTGTAGATGAATGTGATGAAAACGAGTCCACTCGTAGAGATCCCACACAAGGCGAAACATTGGAAGCGAGCGTGTTGTTCCCAACTTGTTGATGTGAGCAATCACTGTGGAATTGTCCGTCGCAATGAGAAGAGACGAGTACATGAGACGATGACTCCAATGTTGCACCGCCAGAATGACTGCCTTCATCTCCAGAAGGTTGATGTGAAGACTGGCATCCAACGTTGACCATCTGCCGGATACTACTAATTCGTCCAGATGGGCACCCCAACCGGTCTCGGACGCATCGGTGTACAGATGATGACTCGGAGCCGGAAAACGGAATGGAACGCCCTGCATGACGTTGAGCCGGGATTGCCACCAGATCAGATATGGATGAAGAGACGTCAATACCGGCACCGCTGGATTGATGGAAGGTGTCTGTAGGTAAGGATACAGATGATACTGTAGTGGACGCACCTGTAGTCGGCCGTAATGAGTTAGGTCCTGAGTGGAAGTGAGCAAACCTACCAAACTTTGCCACTGTTGACGTGTCCGTGACGTTGATGACAAAAACTTTCGGATCAACAGCTGAATTTTGTCCCAACGATCTTCCGGAGGATATACCAGTTGATGATGAGTATCGAACACTGCGCCGATGTAACGGCGAACTTGAGCCGGGACCAACTCTGACTTGAGAGGATGAGGGATGAATCCTAGATGACGTAAGACCAGAAGTGTGAACTGGACTTGCATGTTGAGACGGGACTCGTCCGCTGCCCATAGGAGGATGTCGTCTATATAAACCTCTATCTGAATACCCCGCAGGTGTAGAAAAGCCATGACCGGTGAGGTAATGCGGGTAAACAGCCAAGGGGCTATGTTGACCCCGAATGGGAGAACCTGCCATTCGAAACGACGTTCGTTGACAACGAAGCGGAGATAACGGCGATGACGAGGATGAATTGGAACATGAAGATACGCGTCCTGCAGATCGACTGAGGCCAGCCAATCCCGAAGATGTACACGGGCCCGAATCGATGAAACAGTCGGCATCTTGAAATGAGGGGGGAGGGCGAGATGAAACTTGTTTAACACTTTTAGATCGATCACCATCCGCATCTGGGGCGAGTCTTTCTTGGGAACCAGAAACACGTGGCTGTAAAACCCAAAACTGTCCTCTGTCGGCGGTAACTCTCTGACCGCTCCCTTCTCGATGAGCGTGTTGACTGACGACAGAAGAGTCTGCACGTGACTCGCGGAGACTGGTAGGCGGGATGGGCGTGGCCAAACGATAAGTTTGGGAAGGGAACGAAAAGTGAACAGGAAGCCGCGCTCCAAAACTCTCAAAATCCAGGTGTCGTCGGTGATGAGGCGCCAATTGTCTATGAAGTATTGAAGGCGGCCGCCCACAACATGATGATTGAACGACCGGAAAGCAGGAGGCTGCAAAACTTCGGCTTGATCTGATCCGGGAACTCGATAGTCATTTACTGGAACGACCACCCCTCTTGGTTGATTTACCACGAAAGGAACGGCGACCTCGGCGTGGAGGTTTGTCAATACCCCGAAACCTCCCCCGAGCGCCGCCATCTTGTTGGGTGGAAGAGGAGTTACGACCCCGCTTCGGGCGACGATCCGACGAACCACCCCGAGCAACAGCCCCAATCAAGCGCGCAGTACGCTCCTCGCGGATGACAGGTACAACGGACTCAATAGAATTGTTGAAAATGGCGCTGGATGCTAATGGTTGATGAAGCAAAAAATCCTTAACCATAAAGGAGACGTCCGGCTTGACAGCCTTAAGTAAGGCGTTGCGTTGCGCTTGGAGAAGCGAAACGTATGAATAAGAAGTGGCCTCAATAACTTGGTTAGCCTGCACTAGGGTTTCAATGAAACCCCGCAAATAAGCAACGCGACCCGGAGACAAAGAAGTCGATCCATCGTCCAGGCGTAACTCAGGATCCAAAGCAATCCGTGAAGTAGCCAACAAAAACCAATCAGTGACTGAAGAAGCACGTTGGATTGCCAATAACATCTCTTGGATATTCTCCACAAATTTGGAATTGAATTCAAGTGGAGTCGACTTAGCTGATTTAGAAACCTGAGATAAATCTCGATCACGCTTGGGTGGTTTGTCAGGTAACACGTTATCATGAAGACGATGGGAACTCGGAAACGAGGCTTCTTAAATTTATTGTCATCTTGTAATTGACGATCAAATTTGTCTAAATGATCCGCCCATGCTGGTGACGGAGCACATGTACGAGGAACACCCGGCTTGGGAGTAGCTAATGCAGAATCCGCAGCTGTCCGGCACTTATCACTAGAAGAACCAACCTTCGAAGGGACGGGCATATCCGGAACCAACGCTAAAAGCGCCTGCATACTAAGCAAATGATCCATCTTCGACGTATCTTTGACACTAACCCGAGAGGAAGAAGAATCATCCGACTCACTCGACGAAACCGGAGACTGAGAACCAGACGATAAATCATGATCCACCGAATGATCAAGGACAGGGGCTCGTTGATAATGAACATGGTAATCTTGATCAGAGGTATCCGAAACCCTAGGGAAACGGTGAGAAGGATCAGGAGAATGAACTGTCGACGTACGAGAACGGCGTACCGGAGAACGGGAGGGCCGTAAATTAGTACCAAAATGAACCGGTGGACGAGAACTACGGATCGGAGAACGAGATCGTCGAACCGGGGCAATAGAATCACGAACAGGTGAAAACAGACGATGAGGTGGTGAACCCGAGCGTTGTGTACGAGAACGTGAATTGTAATGTGAACCTGAGTGTCGTGTAGCAGTATGAGAACGACGATGTGAAGAATCAACAATTGCGGGGATTGATGTTCGTAAGCCCGCAACCTGAACACTTAATGGTAGAACCGAACAGGCTTCCATAGATTTTTCAGAATTGGGAAAACTATGTCTAGTCTTAACCCGTAAAGGAGAAATTGACACTCTACGTCGTTTCTTTGATTTCTTCCTACTAACAGGTACATGTGGAGAACCGATAGGTAAAGGAGAAATAACCTGGGGTGAAGATTCCTTTTGTTCGACGGGAACAATAGACTGGCCAGGCTTGACCGACCTGGCCTTTGTTGAGCGTAACAAAGGAACTGGATTTGGATCGACCCTAGACAATGAAACTCCGGACCGGGTCAAGCTGTCTAGCAACCTGGAATTATCATCGTGTAGGACGGTACCGCTTGGAGGTATACAAACTGACACGGGAGACTGAGGGTCTTGACCAGCTCGGTCAAGATCCTCATTACACTTCACATCATTAACTAAAGAAATCTCTAAGACCCGTCTGTCGATCTCCGACAAAGACGGGTCATCACAAGCATGTAACAGAAAAACCCGACGGGCCTGGGCATAACTCTTCCAGGCCGCCGGATTCCATAATACACATTCCGCGCACGTGGACGCCCGGTAACATAAATCTTTACAAGACAAACAAGCCGTATGAGCGTCTAAAGGGGATAATTTTTTTCCCGCACGTACGACAAGGAATACCAGTCGGAACTTCAGACATAATAATACAGTAAGTAAGTTCCGAATGAATAACAAAAACAACACTTGATAAAGGATATTACACCAGCGAGACAACAACAACCAATGTTGTAAGATTGCCTCTGAATACTTCCCTAGATGTGCACTGCTCGAGCAAACAAGAGAAAGAGGATAGGAATGAGGCTACAGTCGCCTTTATAGTGGCCACGCTGGAATTGAATGGAGAGCTCTCCTAGGGGCGGACAACTCTCTCCTAGGGGAGTTAACTTTTTCTTTTAAACTTCCGTTTTCTACGTTTGATTGTGCAATTAATAAGGGATTAAAGGCATTAATTAAAGCAGGTTTAAGACTTGGGTAGCAAACTGGGATGTTCTTGCCATATTTCATTCATCAGAAAGATGAATTGAACAAAGATTTGCCCGTTGAGAATACTATTGTGACAATCATACCATCAGGTCAATATGCGTTTGTTAACTTTATTCAGAGTGACTTTGGTTATGCATTATACCATACTGATTTAATGGTGTACCATACTTAATCTTCAACTTCTTGAACTATCTGTGAACATTCAACTCCTTGGACTGCACATTTAATTTGCTTAAAATAACGAAAGGATGTAACATCGCGAAGTTCTTTATTGTCCATTGTTACCTGTAGTAGTTCGTGCTATCTGTCCATTAATAACAGCAGAAGAGATTTACATTGAATGCTGCATATAGCAATATTAACAATAACATTATTATTAATAATAAAAGCTTCATCAGGTAAAAGCATCATCTAATTGTTGAATTACCTAATCAAACTCGATCTGATAACTTAGTTTTTCGGAACAGGGTTTCAGGAACTGGAAAACTTTAATTTTTCAAGCAAGAATGTCATCATGGTTATGGGGATACCATGGCCGAATCTGTTCCATTGTTTCTCTTAAATTACATTATACTGTTTCCAGGAGGACTACATGCTTACCTGTCTAGCATAGGCCATTTCTACATTATCTAAGGCACTGCGGCTCTGCATGCTCACACTCTCTCCAAGGATACTCTGTAATTGAAAGAACACTTCAAAGTCTCAGGGGTATTCTTGTGAGGTCTGTTCTAGATTAATTTAGCCTGATGATTATACAAGGCCACAATTCACCCCTTGACTTGGTGAAGAGCAAAACAATACTCATATTCGATATAAATTATTCTCATAATTCAAGTAACTTCAATGGTGCAAGCAGAGAACTGGAACAAATCCATGAATTATTTTATTGTATTACTATTGAATTTTTCTTGAAAGTGAGGAAAGAACCCCTGCAGTTACAAGGACTCTGACAATTTTCAGATGGGGCAGGGGGGTATCAAAGTGACATCACAATAAGCACCAGGGGCATCACTAGGTCAGCTCAGAATCTTGCTGGAACGTTCTTGGCCTTCATGAATAAAATCAACATTTAACGCAACGTTGTCCTTATTTTTTTTTTTTTGTCTTTTCTTGCTTTTAGGTGTGGGTATTTTCTTTCCAGGGTTATTAAACCTCAAACTTGGTCAACACAAAAAAACGCTGTGCACACTGATTAGCTCAGCTACTCATCCAGGTTGTGGTTTTGGAGGGAATACGTGTTTTGTACATTTTGGGAGGAATTTATACAGTAGTTTTGTGGGTTCCGAATCACGGTGACTTGCGGATCACTTTCCTAATGAACGCCTTATATTTCTTACAATAAAGCATCTGTCTAAATCTTTTCTATTTTTATTGGAACGTCTGTTTCTGTGGACCCAAATAAATGTCGAACAACCGACCTGCGTTGTTTGTTTCTCGGTCAATTCGGCATGGTAATGCTTCCGGTACCACGCAATGGCAAATTCACGCTGGGACAAAAACGCGTGTGATTTCTTAAGTGTTGAATCCACGAGAAATAAAATGGCTTTAAGTGGTAATTTCAGTATTCGTTTCAGTGACTGAATCATATGAATGGTCAAACACAATATCTAATGATTTGCGATAACCCTTATCTCGCAGAATTATAACATAATGCGGCATAATAATTTTAAGTCACAGAACGGGATAGTCTTCACCCCCTCCCCCCTTCTCCCACCCCACCACACACACATACCAAAGATTTCAAAATTAAAGATTTCATTATTAAAATTGGGAAAATATATCTGTGTGTCCTTTCCCCTATTTTCTGTTGTCCAGATATAGATGCTAAATAGATGTCCGATGTCCATTTAGAGAGTTTATATATTGTAATCTTGAATATGCGAGTAGAATTCGTTCAGCTGTCAGAAACACGATGGAACGTGTGTGTAACTTTCTTAAATTTGAATCTGAATTCCATGAGGTATATCAGGTCAGATGGGGAAACATTTTCGACAGGTTTCTATTGAACCAGGTGTGTCAGGTTCAATCTTAAATGAATGGTGTCATCCGTGAATAAATAACAAACTATCGAAATCCTGAGAGAATTAATTTAATTTGTGAGGATAATTTCCGTATATGGCATGGTCAGACAGATCAGGCCGTCGTTGTCTATGAAAAATATCTGCCTCAGTAATGACAATCCAACAAAGTCCAGGCATGTGATACATCATTTTTCGCCTAATGGGATATTGGTGATAGATGACCACTCAGGCTTTACAAAAAAAATATATATATATGTAACGACCGCTAGATGGCGTGATCCGCTTCTTACCAAAGTGATTCGCAACTGTCCGCGCTGGTGCACTGAGACGGACATGATTTTCTCATTGATTTACAAGTTCGATTAGAGAATTTATACATGCAATTATCGACGACAGATTTTCGTAGAAAATAAGGCCAAGAATCACTCTCAACTCTTAACAACACGAGCGCCAGCAGTCTATATGTAAAAGGCGATTCGGAACTCCCCTATTAACTGTATGCTTAAACATGCCTCGTTTCCTCTGCTTGACCACTTTCCCCTCTGACAAACACGCAGTGGGGAATATGTATTTCACAATCACGTCTATTTTTTGTTTGTCTTGCAAATATCTGGGGGGGGAGGGGTCCAACTCCAAGAACTCTAGTACGATCGTGGAAATGCCGGATAATTCGAAGAGTGTAGAATATATATAATATTCTTCAATCAATTTTTAGAAAGAATAGAGAGAACATAATTCTCACAGTAAAATAACTTCAATTCCATCATAATTTCTTTTTTTTTCTTCTTTTTGAGAGCTATAGGACTATCTCTCTCTGCTAAATTGAAAGCTAAAAGATCTACTACAATCTGTCGGGACGTGACAGGTTGAGTACCCGTACAGTGTTGGACAGCAGTAAATAAAAGGATATTTTCAAAGCCCTGGTCATTGTAGTAACATAAGGATGTATACTGTAAGGATTTATTTCTATTTATTTATTTATTTCATTACAAAGTCAACAGGCCAGAAGACCGAATAACAGACTTCGGAAAGTTTAACGAGCTTACGTAATTCTATAAAACATAAAAGTGGAGATATTAGCGTTGATATAACATGATTTTATATTTGATTGCCTGTTTCTTAAAAACCGTTTTCGTATTAAAAATATCATAAGATGGGTTTAATAAAAAGTCATTACATAAAACCATTGTTCTTGGGCAGTGGATATCTGAAAAATGAAAACACACAAACACATAAAAGCACACATAAAAGCCAACACACATCCACGCGTGTACGGATGTGGGGGTTGCGCATATCTTTTGGAAGCGAAAATATAATGTGCACAGTACAACACAGCGAGTTACAGACTTTGCGAGAGATAATTTCATAACAGGTATCAGTCCAAGCATGGACTAATATTTAACACCGTTTAAAAGCTATACGATAATGCAGGATAAGCATTATTAATTTACGCCGACATTTTCTTCGTCGATAGTGGCAGAGCTGATTCGTGAAATGGCGGCCTCACCATACGACCCACATCGCAATAGCTGCTCCTTAAGCATGCGCAGCTCGATTTTGTCCAAAAATACCGGAAGGCGACGCGCGACGGAAAGGGCGACGTCGTGGGAGACGTCGCGTTTAAAAAGGGCGACGTCGCGTCGCGTTCTATCAATTAACATTATAAGAACACGACGGGAAAGGCGACGGGAAGGGCGACGTCGTGGGCGACGTCGCTCATCCCGTCGCGTTGATGAAAGCGACGCGCGACGGGAAGGGCGACGTCGCGTTTAAAAAGGGCGACGTCGCGTCGCGTTGTATCTCCTAACATTATAAGAACGCGACGGGAAGGGCGACGACGCAAAAATGGCCGAAATGGAACACCATAACTATCAGTACCAACTCTCGGAAGGTATAGGGTTTATATATTATACCAAAGTATAGTTTCTTGTAAGATGCTAAATGATTGCGGTGCAGATGTGATAATTTACTCATCACTGACATATTTTGTTTTTCAAAACGAATTTCAGTTTCTAGAATGTGATGTAATGTAGTACATCGCACTTTGATTGCGTCTGTTCATGTGAATGCCTATGGTATACATCCTTCCTGGCTACCCCTAACTCAGAGATACAAGTGTCGGATCCAACACAAAAATGTACACCTGAATGATCGGGCAGTTGAACTAATTACAAGCGTTTGGTCCGTCATTCATAATTCAGCCGTCGTCCATTAAAGAATATCCGCGTCCATAATCCAAAGACCTATTCCATATTCCATATAACAGTATTAGCACCAAATTCAAAAAGCAATCATCAGATGGTAAACATGGCGTTTATAGGAGAAGCAGTCAACAGTAATATGTGGAGGATATGTTCCAAAAATATCAAATGGTATCGCTGTCAGTATTTTAATAAAATTCGTTGTAAACGCGTCATCTAAAGATGCGTATCTCAGTCACGCTTTGATTGTGACTGTTCATATGAGTACCATGAGGATCTTGAAGTACATGGGTTCATACGGCCCCCTAGCCCCGGGTTAAGCGGAATTAGACACAAGTTACGAAACGTAGCGCCATAGATCTTGCACGCTACGTTCGTATTTTGCTATCAGCATGCGATATGTATCGCCAAATTTGAGAAACTTTGAGTGTAGGCGCTTGGTGGAATAGCCCTGTTTTTTAAGTTTCTGCACCAGTGTTTTGTGACGTTGATTAAAATCGTCACATTCAACACAGGATCTAGCAAATGCTACTAAGCGAGATATGTATACGCCATATGCAGGTCCCACTGGAATATTACTGTCCAGAAAGGGATAGTTTACGATGTCGAAATTGTAATCATCTCTTTTGTCATAAAGTCGACGAGAGAGAATGCCCGCTTCATTTTTGTAGAGATATAGATCTAAATATTATGTGCCTGTAGGGCTATCTGTAGTTTCCTTCAAATCCAGTGAAGGTGGATATATATCCTTCACTGCGTCATTTATATAGCGATTATCCACAGCGAGAAGATCGTCTATATAGCGTTTGGTGAATGAGAAGGAACGGGCTTTGAATGGATCGGTTTTTGAAAGCGCCTGCATATAGTCATATTCATAAGAGAACATATGTAGGTCAGCCAACAAGGGTGCACAATTAGTACCCATTGGAATACCTATATGCTGTTGATATATTGTGTTGCCAAGTTTCACATAGATATTTTTAATGAGAAATTCAAACAACTCTATAAACAAAGAAACATCCCATGAATGATACCTCTTGTATGTAGTAGAGCTAAAGAATGCTTTATGGCTTCCTACATTAATATATCTACGATCAGTTTTCTTGAACACAGATACTATTAATGAACTTAGACGGTCAATAAGGTCCTGATGAGAGATTGTAGTATAGAGAGTCGAGAAATCCCATGTGGATACATGTCTGTACGGTATGTGACCTTTAGCATCAAGTTATTCCGTAAGACATTTTGAGCTTTTCAATATCCACATACATTCAACGCCAGAGTGTTTAGAAATAGTGGCGCAATACCTTTCCCAAAATGCTTTTACCCCATGAAGGGCCCTCGTCAACAGGGTTGAAAGAAGCTTGATGGTGCAGCTTGTAGAACCAGCTATGAATCTAGCTTCGTATGGTGATTTATGCATTTTGGGATTCCAGTATACTTTTGGTGTATCGTTATGTTTGGTTGGAAGACAAATACCTCTTTCCCTGAGAAACTTTTTGTGATTGTTAAATAAATCTTCCAGAGCAAATGCAGTTTGAGAGTAAGTAGACGTATTTGATGACGATATGTTTACACTCAATTCTTCAACCAGCACCTGGTAATAGTAATATTTACATAAGAATATTATATTGTTTGGAGCTTTGTCTGCTGGAACTATGACGAATTTACTCCGGATATTTGGTAGAACTTCTTGCGAATTGGGGCTTCTAGGTACTTGTTTTGCTTGCGGAAGGGTACTTCTGTCAATATGGCGGATTGTTTCAACGACCTTGCTCTAGCCAATCAGCGGCTACTGTAGGTTCAACTTTTTCTCGCTTAGACGAATGAATAACGTACTGTTCCAAAGCAGACAGGACTATCTTCTGGTCGGCCTTCAGAGTTATTTTTCTCGGCTCTCTATATTTAGGTCCCTTTATCAGGAGTAATCTTAGGTCCTTATCACTCACCACATCAAGGTCACCACATGTTTGCATGATGCATAGATAAAGTTGGACGATTCACAATCACAACTATAGCCCCCCGACGTGTATAAGTTCCAGTCAAACTCCTTTACAGCATTAGAGCTATTGAATATTTTGGTGGCTATAGATTTAGTATACTTATATGAAATGCAAGGAGGTTCTGTGAACTTAAAATAGTTTGGTACAGTGTTGCGTACCTCTGGATCATTCAGGATTCGAGGTAAATTAATAATGTCCAGTCCTTTATCTAGGTAGTTGAGTTTCAAGAAAAGCCGATCTTGGGATGTTTCGATTATGCTCACTGGACGATACAACCGAGAATACGCTATATCTTGACATACTTTAGTGATTTTGGGTGGTATTATATTTCCTGAAGACACAGATTGTTGTGTATCTCTGACTATATGATTTAAAGCTCTCAGAGGTAACGCATACAGAACTGTACGTAAGGTATGTGTACTATTGGGTGTGTTAGTTAAACACCCTAAGTAATTTGAAGTGATATGATCGTGAATCATCGCATTATTAAACCTTTTCCAACCATGGCTGTGATGTCTCCGTTGATGGGGTTTAAATAGCTGGGTAAAATTGGATATATTTAAACGGCGGTTTGTAACATTGCCGAACCCACTGACATTATCATTTAAACCATACGGAAACACTGACCCAAGTTCTAGCATCCAGAATAGTTCCCGCTCTCGGACTTTTCTCTCAAATCCAAAGGGGGAATCTTTGGTAGATGGATAGACGACGTCTATGATCTGAATGCTAAAGTTGTCCCAGCCATGGTCGGGTCCAGAAAAATTCTTGCCTATAAGCAATTGCTTTTTCCTAACGGATTTTCTGTGACCATTCACCCTAAAATGGAGCCTTTGGGTGGTCTTGCCAACATACTGTTGACCACACTTCTTACAGGAAGACTTTTTTAAGACTTCATTGATTAAAGCCAATCAAAGCGTCTCGGCTTTCGCATTGTATGTTCACGTGCCATCCAATCATCGTTTCTCGACAATAACATTCCAGTGGGACATGCATTTGGCATATACATATCTCGCCCGGTAGCATTTGCTAGATGGTGTGTTAACGTGACTATTTTAATCAACGTCACAAAACATTATTTGCAGCAACTTATAACACCGGGCTATTCCAACAAGCTTAAATGTTCTCAAAGTTGGCGATACATATCGCATGCTGATAGCAAATACGAGCGCAGTGTGCAAGATCTATGGCGTTACGTTTCGTAACTTGTGTAGAATCCAAAAAAAAAAACAGAAAGCAAAAATAGCAGAGAAGAAAATGTTTCTTATTACGTATCTTTTTCAATTGTTGCTAAAACAGGGGAAGTAAACTGATCACCAGTGTTAAGATTGCAATCGATCAGTAAACAAAAACCACAGACTGAATATGAGCTCGAATCTCATGCGACCTTCTCCGAGAATGAAATAGTGTGCTCTAATCTAATCAAATATCTTGCAATATATTATACGCCTATTTGGACGAAAAAACAGAGCCATGGCGGTAAAGTCTTTTCACCTCCACGGTTGCAATTGTCGTTCAGCTAACATGCGCTGTTCGGAGTTTACAATGATTGAGTAGAATATTTTCCAGACGTTTTCACTGAACTTGTTTTCTGTTTCAATTCCCAGTCATTTGTTCAGTATTTCTTCACTCACAACACGAGATATAAGCACTCGCAACTAATTTTTACAGAGAAACCATAGACATAAAGGTACCTAGAAAACAATCTAACCTAAACCTAAGTCACTCGTTATATGAATTCTCTAATTGAAGGATCAATTCAGCTTCCATGACTATTTCCATAGTCAAGAATATTTCTATGACTATTTTTCTGGTGATCGCAACAGTTGAGACATTTTTGGCGCAAACTAAAAATTCAATTGTTTCAATCTTACACCGCTCCAATGCCCCCAGTGAGCGCCAATTTACCGTCAATTTTCAAAAAAAATCTACGCTGTAAGAGCAGAAACTCTCCTCAGATTCACCCCCTTTGAACTCCCTCCCCAAACTTGACTTGTCCAGGCCCTTGAACAGTCTATGTTTATCTATGCTATGATTTATTTTGGAATTTGCTGCTAATTCTGTTATATAAATAGGTCTTTGGATTACGGACGCGGAAATTCTTTAATGGATGGCGATGAATATTGAATGACGGACTAGACGCTTGTAATTTATGAGGCCATCATTCGGTAGAAATTACAATTACAAGCGTCTAGTCCGTCATCCATAATTCAGCCGGCATCCATTAGAGAATATCCGCGTCCATAATCCAAAGACGTATTCCATATTCTATATAACAGTATTAGCACCAAATTCTAAAAGACAATCATAGTATACATAAACATAGGCTAGTTTCCTGCAAGAGAGAAGCGGTCAACAGTTTTCAATGATGCCGGCAAGACATCATGATGTTCCAAAAATATCAAATCCGTATCGCTGATCAGTATTCTTAATCCATAATAATACAACAGAAATACAACTGTATTGTTGGCCAATACAACAATACAAAATATGCGACATGATAGAGAACTCAAGATGCAGATACTGGTCCAGTTATCCTGGTTAAGCCGAGACATATTCAGCAAATTGAGTAATTGTTATTGTTTCCAGTTCGTGGGGTTTTCGCTGGGCACTGAACAGCAGTGACAATAATGTAGTACTTCAGCATGCAATTTGACCAGGGCGCAGACATATCAGTCTTTTTAACAGACGTTTCACTTGCTGAGCCCAGGATAAAACTTGTGAAAACCCAGACCACTTGCTTGATGTGTCGCCAAAATTTAAATTTTCATTGGGTCAGCAATTCAGAGAATAATGCAGAAATGTATGATATCAAGAAATTCGAGGTGTTGGTCGGTTCCCACTAAACTAGAATGCATTTGTTAATGTAAAACGTTCGGAGCCTGCAACCCAAATATGATGATTCTGCAATAGCCTTATCCCTTCCGAATGACATTTCGTTTATATAAATAATATAATAACATCACATTTTTTTAACATATGACTTGAGTGGGACTCAAATTTAATTTTAGATCTGCGCTATAATACATTTTTTTTTTTTTTTTCAATGAAAATTATTTGTTAATACCCCATTCCACCGTCATAAATTAGATTTAGGGGCCAACCCACACGCTTGGACAAATTCGTACCATAAAGGTTTAGTGAATGACAAGCATATTTACCATGCGAATACAGCTCAATAAAAGTGGACCTTCATACAGATCAACAAAACTCAATAGTTGAAGCCTGTACCATGGCTGAATATTCATTCATAGACTCGATCTGGAACAGCTGAAAATCGGCAACATGTGTTTCTGTGTTTGTGAACGACTTTGGCCAACATATAATTTAGTGCCTATCGTAATCAGTAGGTTATGTAGTAAGCAACCCGTTCTTAATAGTATAAATTTGATTGGGAATTACGATCGACCAAATGGTCGTTAAGCAGCAACAACAGCTAAGATAAAAAAAACATAATTTGCTGATAGCCTTCTGGCGTCATACATCAATTTCACTCTTAACAGTTGTGCCCTTTACTGACTTCGGAATTCTGCGGAATTACTCAAAGGAAACAAATGCACCATGTGCAATTTAACACATATCTCGGTGCATTCTGGGTTATCTGCATACATGAAGGTATAAATAATGTGTTTGTGTGTTTCTGTTTTGGTAAATAATCAATCACTGAGTGCTTCACTACTTACTTTGCATATCATTCCTATAGTTGTACCTGCGGTACCAATCAGTACATTCCATGTTATTATATTACATCTTTTTTGTGAAGTGTCCCATCATCACAAATACTGAACCACACAACTGCACAACAGCAGGGCTCGTTTAAGTTTTTCGCAGTTTTATTTACCCTTATTTATTCACAAGTCTGAGCCCTGGACCAAGTCCCGTGTACAACTGACATACCTTTTATTCAAATGTATAACTGAAGCTCGATGACGACCTTGCGGTTGTATGTGCAAGGGGGTTCCACACGGGAGGGGACAATTGGCACAAATCTGTAGGAGAAGGCCTAGTAAATTGTAAGAACTTGTACCTAATCCTATTGCAATATTTGCAATAAAATATGTTTATAGCAATCAGTATTAATGCGATTGATCATCTGTTACATACAATCGTCATATTCGACCTTCAGGCGCCAACTTATGCACACGACACTATCAGCACCAAACACCAGCAAGCCATAGAGTAGCCATCATTCATGTTCTATGATGCGGACAATACAATACAATACGTTTATTGCACGACTCGTAAAATGGTACAAGTATGGCAAACAACATAATTACTATGGTACTATAGCAACGTAGTAATTATTAGTTAGTATGGTTTTAACCAACAATGTGAGTTAGTAACAATTCTTGAAAAATCCTGGAAAATAACGTAGGAGTTGCCGGTGTGTTGATGTGGAAACTAATTAAGAAATGTCCAGCCGGTTTTTTGATGGAGGGTTAAGGCGGAGCCTTGACTGGTACATTTGGTGTACCAGTCTTGCTATTTTTGAAGCATTGTCTCTGTGGGGATTTAATATAGATTTAACTTTTATAATTTCCGGATGATGTGTGAGTCGTTTACCGTGGATAATCTCTGTGTTTGTTATGTCGAGGACAGTATAGCAAGAAGCGTACTTCATCTTCTACTACATTTTGTGTACAGTAGCGACAGATCCGGTCACACCTTGGGATGTTTTTATACCTACCGGTCTCTATTTCGAGTTTGTGACAGCGGATTCGTAGTTTTGTTATTGTTCGTCTATGATCTGGGCTTTGTATATCTTCTAGGTAATCCTGCAATTTGTATTCTTCATATATGTTTGAGAGGAGAGTCAGTTTACCAGATTGGATGTGCTCTTGAACTTTTTTGAGGAAAAAGTTTTTGTAGTCTTGCTCCAGCTGCAATTTCATTTGGTGGTAGTATCTATTCTTCTGAAACTTAGTCATGTTTTTTGAACTTGGCAACTGTTGTTTTCCAGTTCTGGTTACCAGAGACATAAGCATCTTTAAGAAGTATATTTTGTGTGTTTTGGAGTCGGTCGTCGTATTTCAGAGCAGCCATGAGGATGTCGAAATGAAGGGGGAAAAGTCCAAGTTCTGCTCGGCATGCAAGGGAATGTGTCCGACGAGAAGATCCGAGGGCCATTTTACAAAATTTTTGTTGAATTTGTTATGAATGTGTTTTATTTAGTTTTTCAATGCTAATCCAGAAGTGTTTTGTGTTCTTGAGCAGTTTTTCCTCTAATCCCCATATTTCACAGTTATACAATATAATAGGCTTAATTAAGGACTGGAAGAGTTTGACTTGGTTTATTGGGAGTTCACTATTATTTGATACTTTCCGTATTTTATACAATGCCTTCTGAGCTCTTTGCTTTAAATCAAGTGCAGTGTCTGTGAACTGGCGTTTGTCGTTCAAAGTAGTCCCAAGATATCGGTAGGATTGAACTATTTGAAGTGTTGTATCACCTATCTGGAAAATAGGAGATAAGTTTTTCTTCCGTTTCCCCTGTTGTAGAATCATTACTTTAGTTTTATCAGTATTTATGTTGAGATGCCAGGTGCTACAGTATAGTTTTAATTGATTAAGGCTATTTTGCAAACCACCCTCAGATTTCGACATTATTACCAAATCATCTGCATAAATTAGGTGTGATATAGCCTCTTTAAGGGCGAGTCATTTTCCGTGTGGTTGAACTGGAGGTCATGAACGAATACGTTAAAGAGAGTAGGACTGAGGTTGTCTCCCTGGCGGACTCCCACCAAGCTTTCTAATTTAGGCGAGAGCGAGTTGTTTAGCTTAACTTGAAGTACTGTTTTTGTATGCATGTCTTTAATGAGTTTGTAGAATTTTCCACGAACTCCTTTTCGAAGGAGCTTCAAGAACAAACCGTTGTGCCAAACCGAGGCGAATGCCTGCTTAAAGTCGACAAAACAGAAGAATCATTGTTTCTTTTTCTTAACATATTTATCTATAAGAGTAGAAATAATGTAAAAGATTATCTGCTGTTCGACGATCTGGACGGAAGCCTGCTTGTTCTTCTGGAAGGATGTTACCTTCTTCCAGAAAGTTTGAAAGTCTGTTATTAAGGAGTTTAGTGAAAAGTTTGCCGAGACTGTTCAGTATGGTGATTCCCCTATAATTTGATACATCTCCTTTGGCGCCTTTTTTATGAACTGGAACTATGTAGCTCTGGGCCCACATCGATGGGAAAATTCCAGCCTGCAGGATATAATTAAACAATTTGGTGATAGGAGAAAGAAGAGACAGTTGCCCGTATTTTAACATTTCATTTGTTAGCCTATCAGGACCGGCTGATTTGTTATTTTTTAGAGTTTTAATAGCCGCCTTTATTTCACTTAAGGATATTGGCTCGGAAAGATGGTTATTTCCATGATCAGACTGTTCTAGGGTATTTATTTCCTCTTTCACTTCACCATCGTTACAGTTTGACTGATTTTGTCGATTAATGATGTCAAAATGTTTGTATAATTCAGAAAGAGGTGGGCCAGATGCGGGATTCAATGTATCGATATTCTCGAGTGATTGTACGAGGCTCCAAAATTCTTTACTGTTGGTGCTGCTCAGATTTCTTAAATTATCAATGATAGTTTGTTTGTAGATCCTCTGTTTTCTTTTTATATAGTCTTTTTTAGTTTTATTGTACGACTGTCGGAGTTGTGGATTCCAGGGATTACTGGAGAGTTGTTTGCCTAAACTGATCACTAGTTTACGAGTATCTCTGCAGTCTTGGTAAAATACGGTTTAGACTTGCGTCGTTTTTTATGGCGTTTGGGGTTAGAGTTCAGTAGTGCGAAGGAGCATGGGTTGAGTGATGAGATTGATTTGAGGAATATATCAGTAAGTTGGCTATTATCTTCGTCAATATTCAGTTGAGTGGCTGGGATATCCTTTGTCATGAAGTCGGAAATAGAGGTTATTGCATCTTGTGATAGTAGTGAAAGTTGACAGTGATATTGGTTTTCAGAAGTGAGCTTAGGTAAGCGCGGGGGCACTGGAAAGATTTCTATAGGATTAGCATTTTGTTGTCTGTCAACACAGTAGTCAAGGTTACATGTAATTTGACAGTGCCTTGATAAATAAATTAGGGGTTTGATTCGCATGCACCAAATAGAGGGGAGTAGTGCTTCGCTACAGATCAACAAGCCGATAGCACTACCACCTCTGCAGTCATTTTATGTATAATTTCCAAGGGTGTCACCAGGAGTTCTGCCATTGAGGATACGCATCTGCGAAGAAACGCATAAAGTTGTTTCCCATGTCACAACAAGATCTACCCCTGTCTGTTAGGTCTGCTACCCTTACATCCACTGGGTGAGCAGCATGTGTTTTGTACTATGTCTGTTGCCACAAGTGGAAGATTAATTTCCGCTACATGATAGCTATACATGGCTAGTCACACATGTCCAGCTAAGCATATCATAGTTACTGTTATATCATCGCTATATGGCCGAAATACTGCTGAACACTATGTTGAACCCTAACTCATTCACCATTACATCCACCATGGTGAACCTGTTCTCTCATACAAGGCGTCGCATCAAGGGAGACAATTCTCTAAGAATTTCTTTCCATCACATCAAGGGAGACAACTCTGGTATGAAGTGTATACTTCAGCATATCTAAGCAGACAACTTCACTGTATTATTAACCCCAGGTCTCGTCTATGGATCGAAATAGAATGTCATTCACCCTGACATTTGTTACTGAGTGAGAATATTAATTCTCTTTATTTGCTCGTGTTGATTATCAATTATTCATGGTCTAATCCGCGCAATTCATCATGCATCGAATTGTAATCCTGGATCATTTTCTCTGTGTCCAATCACACTCCTAACTTGGGCTCTCACCCTGATAAAATTGAAGAATCTTAGTGTGTTTAGAGATTTCTTTCATGAGACATAGATTTCTTTTTTTCGTCTGAGTATGGTGAAAGTGAATTGGCCATATTCCGTGTTTAATATATTTCTATGATAATAACATGATTACATATATGCACACCAAAAGTTTATATGTAACCAGATAACCTGTAACCAGTGGTGGTTTAGACTTGCCGGTTCATTATCAGTTGTCAATAATTTTCTTCTCTGATGTATTTAACAAATTTAACATATCGTTTTTATACGCCCGCCAAAAGGCGGACGTATTATGTGGTGGCGGTTTCCGTCCGTCTGTCCTGTTCTCGTGTCCGGTCTATAACTGGGACAGTTTCCTATCTAGAGTTCCAATTTTTTGTGCGTGGGTACGCTAGGTGGAGACGACGTGTCGCGTAGCAAAATTGAGGTCGAGGTCAGAGGTCAAAGGTCACTTTTGCCTAAAATCAGGAAATCATTGATCATTGACAGTTTTCTATCTACAGTTCTAATATTTGGTGAGTGGATGCCCTAGGGGGGAACGATGTGTTGCATACTAAATGTAGGTCAAGGTCAAAGGTCAGTGTGACTGAAAAATCAGAAAATCATTATAAATTTCTAATTTTTTGTGAGTGGATTCAAATAGGGGGAAATAAAGTGTCGCATACCAAAATGTAGGTCAAGGTCAAAGGTCACTGTGACCCCAAAATCAGGAAATTATTAAAAATAACATTTCTTTGTGTCAGTAGATATATTACGGGGACACAATGTCCCACATATCAAAATGTAGGTCAAGGTCAAAGGACAAAGTCACTGTGACCCCAAAATCGTGAATTTTTTAAAATTCATGATTTTTCAAGTCCATTAAGAAAATAAGGGTAGCCGTTTTGTCATGTACCAAAATTTAGATTCAGGTCAATAGTCAAGATCACTGTGACCCCAGAATTAAGGTCAAAGGTCAGTGTGACCTAAAAATCAGGAAATCATTAAAAATCACTAATTTTTTGTGAGTGGATTCAATAGAAGAAATGAAGTGTCGCATACCAAAAATTAGGTCAAGGTCGAAGGTCACTGTGACCACAAAATCAGGAAATTATTAAAAATAACTTTTTTTTGTCAGTAGATACAATAGGGGAACACGATGTGTCACATACCAAAAACTTAGGTCAAGGTCAAAGGTCAAGGTCACTGTGACCCAAAAATCGTGAAATTGTGTCCATTGAGAAATTACGGAGAGATGGTTTGTCATGTACCAAAATTTAGGTCAAGGTCAATAGTCAAGGTCACTGTGATTCCAGAATCAAGAAATCCTTGAAAATTACTTTTTTTTTGTGTCAGTAGATACATTAAGGGGACATGATGTGTCACATACCAAAATGTAGATCAAGCCCAAATGTCAAGGTCACTGTGACCCTCAAAATCATGAAATTCATAAAAATCATGATTTTCTTGTGTCCATTGATTCATTGACTGAAGACGAAGTGGCGTGTACCAAAATTTAGGTCAAGATCAAAGGTCAAGGTCACTGTGACCCAAAAATTAGGAAATCATTAAGTCACATTTTCATATGCCTGTCGAAGACGAGGTCATGTAATGCGATGTTGCATTCTATCCATTAACATTCATTAACATTTGTTGTCCATGCGATATCTCTAGTTTCAAGGTATGGAATGGTATCAAATACCTTACTCGCATGGCGAAGAGGAACCATACATCAATTTGTCAAAGGTCAAGGTCACAGTACACTAAAACTGAATCAAGTTTAGCTGACTATATATGTTAGGTTGGAATATTTAGTTCTCTCCCCTACATGTATATGGCATCTGTCCTGTGAAGTTGTCTCCCGTGTTTGAAACAGCTACATTTAGTTAAACTGTTGTGAAATAAAAACCATACATTTACTAATTTAATGGGGAGAGGGGTCCTCTATGAACTTCATACCTGTTTATCAACTCAAGAGCAAAGGTTTACTTCACCACTTTCTTTTTCTTTCATGAAAAATTCTCTCGTCTGAAAGAAGTCCATTTGCAGGAAAACTACTATTTTCTTGTGTTTGACTATTGTCGATTTCAGTGTGGGATATGTGAGCTTTCGGTTTTTGCTCCAAGGTCAACTAGTTTCCAAGAGTTAAGCTCATTTTAGTTTATCATTCAATTTTAGATGTGATATATGTTGCGTTCTCAGAAGCACAAAATTGTAGACCTTTCTCTGGATTGCTAGCTACCAATTGGAATCAATGCTGTTAGACAACCTTGAAATTTGGACCAATGTAACTCCAGATATACGGGCGTATATTGAAGCCCCTTGGGCTCTTGTTAATTTTAGCATCATGTTTATTGTTTCATAGGGAACTTCTAATGGGAAAAGAGCTCTCCAGGCGGCAAAAAGGGTGTGAGTATCAGCAAATAGAAAAACAAAAATATGCTGCTTGTAAATCATTAAAGGTCAACCCAAACGGAATTTTTTTTGGTCTAAAAATCCTTAAAAATCACAGTTCATACTTCACTTTGTATGAAAAAAATATTGGAAAAATTCTAATCTGATCAGAAACACACGTAATATGGGAGCAAAGTGGGCTTTTCCACACTTTCACAGCTGGGTTGATGACGTCACGCAGGGAAGTTGCCTGAGAAAAAACAGCGGATAACATGGAAAGCGAGTGCAGTCAGAGCTCCGGTTCAGATGTCGATTCGAGCGATATCAGCTGCTTAGATGGAAATATTTTTCGCCAAGAAGATGAAATAGACATAGAGGAGGATGATGACGGGCAAATTAACAGTTGTTTGCAGACCAACGGCGGAATTCAGCCCTATCAATTTGAGCCGTACGGCTCCGATTCTGACAGTGACAACCACTCTGACAACGTGGAACTCGACGACGACAGGATTCGGAGAGGTCGTTTGTTGAATACAGATTGGTATGCAACTTGACTGGAAACCTTATTATCGTCATCTATAAGACCAAATGTCCATATATTTCAAACTGTATTGAATGTAGAACGATTCTGTGATGTAACGAACGAGCACATCTGTGTTGTTATTGTTGTTACTGACCGAGGCAGCCTTTTCGAAGGGATAAACTCCGGGATTCGGCAGTATGGACAGTAAACTGTTGATAACTCTACTGATATACGTCCGACTTGAATTTTGTTTGTTTTCCCATAATCCCCATGAAATACCAATTTCAGAATTATATAGTTTGATAAAAAAACTTTGGACATTCATGGCGAAAAGTAAGCCGTGGTGAGTGGATCGGCATTCACATTTGCTCAATTTTCGACAAATTACCTCAATTAAATTGAAATCGAATGATATTCCCACAATCTCAAATGTCAAGGGATTATGAAAGTATAATTATCACTTCTGTATCTACAGCCATTCACTCCAATTGGTGTTTTTTATTTATTTACTTATCAAACGTATATATATTTATGAAAGATCATTTTATTATTATTATTAAATAGTATATAATTTAGATAATTTATTTGCGTGAAGTCTGTGCCAACATTTGGCTAAAAACGCATACATAGAATGAATAAAATTGAACATACAAATACAGACATTAAGACACATTGGAACAAATGGATAAACGTGTATATATGAAATAGAGACTCATCCAGTCTAACCTGTAGGTGCTCAAGCAACAAATGCCACGCGAGAGCGAGCAGGGCATGTACAGCCGTCCCCCTGCCCGAGGCCTCGCTTGCAGGCTAGGTTCGTTCAGCCGATGTCCGTGATAGATTCTCCTTGTCCGATTTCTTTGCCGTCACATTCTGATTGTTCTTACGTTTGATAGTTGGAATAGCTGTTCTCTTTAGTTTTGGTTTGTACCCGAATTCAACTGCTACGCTGTAGATGTCCTCGAATGATGTCTTTCTGTCAAAATGTGCCGAGCAAATTATACGAGTACTGGCTCGGGCCCTCTTTCCACACTCTCGTGTTGCGTACAAATTTCGTCCAATTTGCAGCGATTTTCTCGTCTTTGGGCCACAAATGAATACTAACACCGTCATCTGTAGTAAAACTGCAACCTCCCACTACACAACGTCGCGGCATATTTAAAAATGATGCCCCGATACTCCGAAAATCTCCAGAAATCAGCAGCTACATACGACTGTGGTATACGGCTTTAACATAGAGAATACAAGACGGCTTCCCTCCGTGACGTCACAGCTGGAATTGACAGGAGAGCGATTTTCACCTTTCAAACGGCAATATCTCGCCAACCAGACTGCACAAAATTATGAAAAAAATATCATTATTTTCAGAATCGAAAGGACTATTTTTTTATATTTTTGACCTCAGAGCATTTGGGTTGACCTTTAAATCAGTGGAGAAAATGCCATGCTTATACATTTCAGGATGATATCTATAGTTTTTTATGCCTCTGCATACACAGTATAGTTCTAATCATCTGTCTGTCCGTCACACTTACCTTGTGTAATCAACTATTCCTACAGTTCTCATCAAAAGCTAGAGAAACTTTGTAGACCCATTTAACATGGTTTGGAGATGTGCATGTGTGTTTTAGGAGATGAAGTCATATTTATGACGTTTTGGACTATCCCAGTATATCATGTATGTAGACTATCACGAGTTTGTCCGTCACACTTTAAGTGCATTTTTAGTGCCAATTTTGTAGGTTTGTGGTTAATTTTCTTTTTGTATTGCAATAGTACATCCATTTTTTTTGTTGTGCTTGAGGAGAACAGGGTTTAAATTACATGTTAGACACAGGATTAATGTCATGCCCAAATTAGAGGTGCCACCGTGTGCCCACAATAGAGAGCAAATATATATATATTTATATGAGTATAAAACTGGACATTATATTATCAAGGCGAATTGTTGAACCATGCTTTCTTTGTTGTACACTAAATTTAGCAGTTGAGAAATTCTCTGTATTTTTGAATGAAAATTTTTTCTTTCTCCACCAGCATGGAGAACCAGCATATGATTATTGAATGTCAAGGACTTTGTCATTGATGTATATATATGAAAAAATAAAATTGTTTTTAGCACTGCAAATCAATGTTGAGGTGTGTTCATAGAGATTCATCATCAATTAGGCACTAGCTTTGAATTATGGTCTATGTATTTTGCCTTAATTCTGGGATTTACAAAAAGGTATCTAATTTGGGATTTTTGCCATGCTGAGTAGAGTGTGCTCCAAGCCCTGAGAGAGAGGGACCTAAGTAAGCAGAATCTTATTTGGGTTGGGAGATTTGGGCAACCATATCCTTTTCTGGTACAAAAATGGCCCTTGTCCTGTATCTATATGCCATTATTACATACATGAATTACTACATTGTTTATGGGTAAACTCCTGTCTTTTATATTTGGGGGAAAATCCCACTCTCAAAGTTCATGCTTATTGGTGACAGTCGTTAAAGGTTGTACCAAATGCTTCCACAAAATTTAGCAGTAAAATATACCGAGTAGTGGTCCAAACAACATGGATAACAATATAATGTTATGGCATTGCAAACATCACATTAGCCTCTTACCTTGGATGCGATTTAGAAAGTTTCATCCAGCTGTGTGGAGTTTTAACATGACACTGCGCATATCACGTCACATCGGACACTTTGTTGAACAGTTGACTGAAATCGTAATCAGGCTGTGACATCAACAGTCAAGTGGCCACAGCCTTCGCTCTTTTCGAAGGGGCGTGATATTGTCTTTACTATTGATCTTTTAAAAGTTTGGTTATTTGAAAATGCACAAAAATGCTATACAATTTTAATATTCACCTTTTCAATAAATTTAGCATAAAAAATTGAAGGTTTTTTCTGACCTTTTGGTATAACCTGTACTGCTTTGTTTTTCAGAGAGAAAGATGTTGCTGGAATTGATGTCAATATGGGATGCCCCAAGTCTTTTTCAATCCAGGTAGAAAATCTGATTGCATTTTGTGCCCTATAAACACTGAATTCTGAAAAAACGGAATTTGATATTCAAGTTTCCAGGCCTGGAATGTCGTAAATTTCGTATACTTTTCAATATGTTTACTTCGTTTCTCCAAGTTATGGGAAGTCTGAGAAGATTGAAAGAAAATATATCCATTAGTCGGGAACTTGGCTTCAATACAACTAGCGACAGGCAAATTCAGCCATGAACATGGTGATTATTTTATAATGTGTATAAAGGCATTGCTTGTGAATACGGAGCAATCCTATTTGGTTTATCTACCAAATATACATGTGCATCACACATGTTTTTCAGAAGTTTATATTGGGCTGTTTCTATCTTTAGGGTGGTATGGGTGCAGCATTGCTTACTCAGCCAGATAAAGTGAGAGAGGTAAGTTCTTGTGCAGGTATATATGACAATCTTGTATTCATCTGTGACAGAGATGGATGGACTGTCCTGTCATCGTTCAGGAGAAAGTGTGATTTGTTGATAAATATTGTCAAATCTCATGCATATGTTTGGTCCAAATTCAGTCAATTTTCTGTCCTGTCCGTCCACCACAAAACTATTTTCAGATTTATTTTATAGTACTTATACTCCCATGATCAAAGTGTCGCAAATTGACAAGCGGAACTCTAGGTAGAACCAGGCTTGTGCTGTAATATAGGTTACCATGATTAAAAAATGGGTAACTTATGGTAACCTGTAAACAGGGCTTCAGGGTTGAATACATTGTAATGCAAAATATTGTGGTAACCCATAGGGGGTCTTCTAAAACTGACATTGAGAAACCTCCAGGAGAACGTTCATCATAATTACAGCACAGGCCCTACATGTATTATGAAAGTAGTGATTCTGGTAAACTGCTCTAGTAACTACACACTTTATTAATAAATCTTGTCTGATCTAAATTAATATGTTTTCAGATTCTCACCACACTTGTTGAAGGCTTAACTATTCCAGTTACCTGTAAAATAAGGATTCTACCATCTGTAAGTAAATGATTGAATGTTGTGTATTATTGTCATAAACTTGGTGATCTTATGTGATAAATGGCGTGACTTGCAACAATGTATATTCTGATTTAGCATGACCGGCCATGATCAAATTAACTTGATTCATGCAGCTTGTCCCCATTTGAGGACATCAAATTTATTGGACCACGATGTTCATACAACTTAGATATTATGCATATATACATCCAGAATAGAATCTTAAAGGTGAATTGCAAAGGTTTTTAAATTCTCCGGTTCACATTTAATATAGGTTGAATAATGATAGAAATACCAGTATATCTACTTCACTTGGATTAATTTGCATTATCTTGTCTGCTAGAATCTTTATAAAAGTTGGTACCCCTAGCCCAGCTGAATTCAGATTTGCAAAACGTCATCGCTTATCTTTCCGTGATTGTGACCAGACCAGCCACCCGGAGACTGAATGTTACAAGTATTGACGACCGACCAGATGGTCTGATATGACATCACAAACCAGCATCAAACAAAATGTCAAACAAGGGCATATACATGATACATGTATAAGCGATGCGGATTTCATTTCTGAAATCGGCCGGGCTTGAGATACCAACTTCGAAGCATTTTTCATAAGCTACCAGGAGACAAAATACTTCAAATAGAACCAAATGAAGTAGTTAGGCTGATATTTCCATCATTAAATGGCCCATGAAGAATATAAAAAGGGAAATATGAAAACCTTTGCATTTCACCTTTAAGATTATTTCCTTAACATGTATAACACAGGAACGAATCTTTGTGTGATCATTTGCTGGGCCAGCAAAAACGTGTGATGAAACCTGCCTTTTTGTATCTGATTGATCAAAGTCTAAAAGTTGTGCTGTTCTAGCCTGTACCATATCTTACCTTGTTATTCAGCTAGAGGACACATTGGAGCTTGTGAAACTGATAGAGAGTACTGGGGTCAAGGCCATTGCAGTTCATGGTAGGACGAAAGCTGAGCGACCCCGACACAAAAATCACCACGACTACCTCCGAGTGATTGCTCAAACAGTCAAGATACCTGTTATAGCAAAGTGAGAATTGTGACATAATTCATGTCTTAAACCATCAGTTTTTGTTACACACGAAGTCTGCATAACGTGCCCACTTGTTATCAACTACTGACCTACTACATGATGTACTGTCTGTCCACTGTCAACCCACTTGTTACCCACTGTCTGTCCACTTGAACGCGACATTAAACCTTAATTCTCTCTCTCTCTCCTGTCTGTTCACTTATTGCTCACTTTCTACTCAACGAAAACCGACTTGTTACCCAATGTCTGCCCACTTATTCCCCACTCTGCCCCTTTGACTACACAAAATATGTCCCATGTATTGTCTACTACCTACCCATTTGCTTCTCAATACCTGTTACTTGTTTCTCACTCAATGCCTACTTGTTACCCACTTGTTACCGCCCCGTGGGGCTTCCGGGGATTGACCTGGGCTGTCATCGTGCACACCGCAGGTCATGGTAAGAATAGGCTTCAGCTCCTCAGACAGCTTGTTGTAAGAGGCGACTGAGGCACCCGTGGGGTTCCCGGGTGTGAAAAGGAATATGACCCTACCCGTGTGGTTCCCGGGTGTGAAAAGGAATAGGACCCAACATCGTGATATGACTGAAATATAGTTGAAAGCAACGTTAAATCATATTTACTCACTCACTCACCCACTTGTTACCCATGTGGCTACCCACTGTTTGTCCACTTGTTGCCCTTCTTCACCCACTCACTAAACATATCTTGTTTCCTCCTATTCACCATAATTCCTTCCACCATGTTAAATATTTTTTCCTTGCAGGAATTCACATCTTTTTGCACACATTTTATCAGGAACAAAATTAACTAGAAGTCTGTAACCTCAGATTAGACTAGCTAGAATGCATTGGCCACCACCTCCCTGTCTATTACACATGGTATGCAGTAATATTGCATCTGTCATGTTGGCTCAGATCAAAACAAAATTTGAGTGATGCATCACAGGAGATGAGCTGATGCTGGAATTTAAATACTCAGCCTATGAAATGTACATATTTATTCTCATCCATGATACCCTGTGTGTCGACTCTGCATCTCGTTGTTCGTGTGTACAGACTGTGCAAGAGTCTAGTGATGTAGGCGGTTTGACAAGTGCCATTGTTGTCTAGCTGGTCTAAACTAATGTTACACACTTCTAGTTGATTTGCTTCTAGTTTGAAGTTAACTAATTAGTTGTTAATCATTTCTTTGAAATCCTTTGTCTATTCTATTTCAGTGGTGGCTCCAAAGAGATCCATACTTATGAGGACATTATGAAGTTCAAAGGGGAGACCGGGTGTTCTTCAGTTATGTTGGCTCGTTCTGCTCAGTGGAATTATTCCATCTTCAGGAAGGAGGGCAAACTTCCAGTCACAGACATTGTTAGAGAGTACATTAAATATGTGAGTTCTCTGTGATAGTTTTGCATATCTCTATATTTTCATTGATATTTACTTGATATTGTGTATTGATATCATCTCAAAAGAAGTGAATTCAGTGAGCGCTGAGCTGATTAGTGTATATGGTCATTCCTCTAATATTCAATCCCCCTATCAAAATTCAATCGCCCCCAATTTTGTGGACAAAATTCAACCATCTGTTCTAATGAATTTGATCACCTTCCAAAATAATTGAAATAGCAAAGAAATAATGGATTGTCCTCATGATTTTCAACCATTTTGTTAACTTCCTGTTCCAATATATTTGATCACCCCCTGACATTATAGTGCAAAATGACACTGCCTGTGATTGAATTACTGGAGGGATTACCACAATAATCAAAACCCTGGATCCTAGATATCCTAAAGATCAGACACGTAAAGTGAGGAATCAAGTGTGCTCTCCTAGATTGAAGAAATTAGACAGGAACACAGAAAGACTTGTCTATCTAGTCATGTTACTAGTTATTCTAGTTCTCCATGGCCACTAATGGTGACAAAAACTGAGTGCGCTGATTGGCTACCATTGCAGTCTATACTTGGATGATGTAGAGACTTAACGATGATAGCAACCAATCAGTGCCATCAATAGTTATATCATCATAGAGAACTGGAATAACTTTATACAGAGTTTCTGTCTAATTTCCTCAACCTAGGCGATTGCGTGTAGTCTCTCACTTTAGGTATCTATAGAGTATCTACATTTTTTAGGAGTGTTTATATTATTACACGCTATTAACTTTATACAGTGATTCAATGCACCCGAATTCCAATCTAATTAAAATTAAATCTTATCTGCTCCCCCATTTGGATATGTCGCTTGCGGGATCAAACCGGCTTGCGCTAATGCGAGTGTCGACCAATTCCGAGAAATCTTCATAATGCTTTGAAGGGAACATAATGGTAGGGGCTCTTTGGTAGGCTCAGCTGAATCAAATGCCTTACTGGCGGGGTATCTTCTGATGTTGCCGCGCTCCTGCCAGATTGGCACCATAATGCGGGGTAGAAATATGAACTGGCCCTTGGCATAAACCTTGGGTTAAAGCGGATATGATGGCCCTGTCCCCACTCCATGTCTGCAAGTAAAGTAGTTGAAAGGCGGCTGTGATGTCATAAGACTATTAATATTCATGACCTGGGCTCTGAACACCAAATTCAATTGAAATCAGTAATATTCTATACAGAAACCGATACGATTGGGGAGCATTGATAGGATATTAATTTATTAAGATTAGATAATAGACTAGCCAGAGGTCATTGACACTTAGGCCTCTGTTAATTAATCTTTAGCTTCTCATGACCCGCCCGCATGTTTTTTGTCGTAACAATAATTACGCATTGTTTTAATTATTTGGCATTTTTTGCTGCAAAAAAAAAAAATCTACAGAACAAGCCAGCGGTCGAAATAACGCCTGCCTACGTGCCGCCGGCAAGTGAATTTTTCCGTCGACAAGTTGCAAAAAATCTACCTGTCCCATGCGGCAAGTAGGATTTCATCTAACAAAAATGATGAAATGCGATCAATTTTCGTAAATACCTTCGTAAAGAAGTCTAGATCTATCTGAAGGAACGGACAATCCAAGAAATAATTCATTGAAAATTTATTTCAAGTCGATCTTTGGCCATTGCATTGTTGTTCGTGTTCTCTGTCAACATTTCCCGCGCCAAGTGTACTTCCGGTTGCGCGCCAAACCTTGCGCGGTAGTCCGGTGCATGCAAAAGTCGGACCTGTTACGAAACGGAATTGGACTATCTGTTTTTTTCCAGTTCGTACCGATGGTAAATAATATTTTTGGCTTCTTTTTTTGGGCTTCTATTCACAAGCTGACGTTTTTCTATGCAGACATTTAAGTTAATTGATAATTCCAAAAGGGACTCTGGTGGCTGATTCTAATTTATTGGAAGCAGCAATTTACAAGGGGAGACCTATTGATAAATATAAGTAAATATAGTTGGGATCTGGTTAACTCCCCTCAAATGTTCATTCTTTAAAAAGGGTGTTACTTGGATCTAAATTCTATGATATAATGTCACAGGTGCCATTTAAATTTCACATGATTTAGTCAGCAACAAAGCTTTTTGCAGTTCTAATTGCAGAAATTAGGGGAAATAGTTGTCTTTGACATATCAAAGTTGACATCAACTTTCCATGATTGGTGCTCGAAGTTTACCACATACATAACTTCTTTTTTATTGCAATATCTTAATGCAGCCAAATAATTAATAATTAATAATTACAGCATTCAGCATCATCATAATTTCCTCCTCAGGCCATGAGAAGCTCAAGATTAATTAACAGAGGCCTTATCAAACTGCCTACACAACTATACTCATACAGATTCTGTGCACACAAAAGGCGATAAGCAGAATCAACATGTGGGGGATCATGAGTGAAACTAATTATGTACATTTCATCTGCTGAGTATTTGAACTCCATCATTAGTTCATCTCCCATGATGCATCACTTTATTTTTGTTTTGAATCTACATGAACACATTTAATTTCACTGTGAATCATGCGTTAAAGCCGGGAGGTGGTGATCAATGCGTTCTAGCTAGTGTAATCTAAGGTTACAGACGTTCTGATGTCATACAAATAAAACTGTTTTGGATCATATACAGAATAGCATAGAAGTGATGTTTCATCCATTGTTTTCTCAGTCTGTGCAGTATGAAAGTCCTCAACCAGTGGTGAAATACTGTGTTCTCCATACTCTACAAGATGACATCTGTACCATTCCCGAAGGGGAGGCAACTCAACAGGTCTACACCATGGAGGACATCTGGTAATAGTGTTTGTATGAATAGTCTAATGAAAATCCCCCATATTATAAACTGATGATCGATCGCACCAACTAATTTGTTTGATAGATCAATGCTTTCTTGACCATGTAAATGATGTTGATAATTGGAGTTCACTAGGCTTTATAAACTGGAATGCTTCTAGTTTGACAATACATGAATCCACAGTCATTTTCTTTTCTGTCATCTTGCCAAGTAAAACCCATATGCTTTATATGTGTCACATAGTTTTACTCGTCACTGGACGTGAGTGATCTAAGATCACGTGGTCAACATACGGCCAAGAGTCTTCACGTTAGATTCATCAGCCTTTACCATGAAGTCTTGTATACAACCAGTCTGATGATGGATTTCATTTGAGGACAATGTAAACCATTGATATCTAAATTTGCTAACATGTGTATGTTGCTGACACTTGACTTTTTCACCCTGCATAAGCAGCCTAGCAAGATATGAAAGTGGCAACAACTGTCATTCAGAAATGTGTGCTCTTTTGTTATTAGAAAATTCATCTCTGTGTGCTTGACTTCGGATGTGCAGCAAGAATGGACTGGGAAATGTGAGAATTAGTGTCGCTAGCTAATCGTGTTTCTGTACTGAAAAGTTCTGTGCTGTCTTTGTATTTGTAGTACAGTCTGGGGGTTGTCACAATTTTTCAAAGTGACAACAGCAAAACTCCAAGAACGTAGAGCGGAGATATTAAAAGATTACAGCAGTGATGTTGGGATTAAAAAAAGAAAATCTGATGACGGGAAGATAGTCATTGAAATGCCCATGAAGTATATAAGGTACACACATTGGATGATTCAAACTTCATTAGTCTGAATAGAATTAATCTATAGCTTCACAGGCACTATTTTTGGCGAAACTTTGAGAGAGAAATGTGTGAAAATGGAAAAAACAAACTGTAAATTTTTTTTTAATTTTTTTTATTATTATTTATTTATTTTTTTTGCTGTGGGCAATAAAAAGAGTTGACGCAGCGCTAAAAAACTGACATGGCGGTGCTTGTGAAGCTAGAAATTTATTTTATTCAGCTTTATCAAAATCGATGTTAATCTGGTGTTGTGAATTATTACCACAACTCTCTTTCCGATATCCAGTGTTTGGAATGATGTACATGTATATTATCTGTAGATTTTAATTTGTTTTTGCAGAAAATACTACCGACAAGGTTGCAGTCCAAAATTAGTCTTGTTTGAGTACACGAAGAAAAACAACCTTCCTCGCCCAGTGTATCACACAGTGAGTACATGAAAATTTTCTTGCTGTAGATGTCAACGATATGTGCCTTGGTACCTATACTATAACTTATTGTCCCACACCACTAAAGTGGGAGCAGTCTTGGAAAAGCTGTCCATTCATCAGTCCATGAGTGTATGCATCTCAGTGATATGTCAATGATAAACTCAGTCAGAGACCCAACATGTGATGAACAGTCATATTTCAGAACAAAATTTCTTCAGAAAACATTAAGCTGGTGTGTCTTATCTTTGGCACAGCTACCATATGGCTTCCTCTAGCCCAAGTTTTCCCTGGGATAATCTTGAGCTATTCCAGATAGAGATCAACATGTGTGGAACTGCATTATATGCTTGTGAACACAATATCTTGACAAGAAATTAGGTCCATCCACCCACCACATCATAACTTTGTCTGCTGATTTGTTTTGATATTGCCATGGTTTCTTTACTTTCAGTTTTTTTACTTCATGAATATTGCGCTGTCACATGATATCGAGTCCACATGCTTCTGTTTGTAGTAAGATTTACAAAGGGCAGAATTTGTAAAGTATATCATGCAACTTGCCACTTGATTCGAAGAAAAATTTAGTTTGAATCTCATTTTGGCTAGCATAAGATGTCCATGGGTTTTCTATTGTATTTTCTCTGTGTGTTTATTTTGTCAGGTTGAAGGACCAGAGGATCGGTTATTTCACAGTGTTCTCACTGTGGATGATATCAAATACTGCTCACCTACATGGTCAGTAATCGTCCAGAATTCTTACATTTCTCATCTTGCTTGCTAGACATCTCACAATTGTTTATGGCAAAAGGTGACATCATACTCATGATTGCGATTGTTGCGAATGTGAGAATGGCCCCCATCCTCTTGTGTGTGAATTCTTGACCTTTATTGTGAAAGACGAGATGGCTAAGCAATCAACATGAGAATGGGGCCATTCTCGCATTCTTGTCTTCTCACCAAATCATGTATAAGCGTCCATGTCTGCTACCATCTTTCACAAATATATTTATACAAATTGAAACTTGTAACAACTGACAATTATTATTGTACCAATATTCCACATTTTATAATATGTTATTGGTTGACATTTGTATTGCCTTGGTATTGTCTCGCTGCTTCAGTTACTTTACCGCAGATACTTAACAGATACTTCTGAGGCCATCTATGGCTCCCAAATATCTACTGGGGGCCCTCGGTGGCCGAGTGGTCCAGCCTCGCACCGCTGAGCTGGTCCATGTGTGGAAGTTCGTCAGTTACTTGTCGATGGGCGTAGGTTCTCTTCGGGTACTCCGGCTTCCTCCACCAACCAAACTGACTGTCACCATAGGAGTGAAACAAACTTGAGTGTGACATTAAAACCAAATCCCTTCTCCCCCCCCCCCCCCAACAGTTCAGTGGAGCATCAGTGTTTCCAAAGCCTTGTCACTAGAGATATTGGAACTATTACGCCATACCAAGTTAATGTCTTGTTTCTCAGGGGCTCAGATTTTCAAAAGGTTTTGGGCAGGCGTTTTTACCCCTCGGCCAATTTTGGTCATGGGGTATTGTCGTCGTCTTGTACGTCCATCTGTCCGTACGTCCGTACGTGAGCGAGATAGCCAGAAAACGGTTCCACTGATGAATTCCAAATTTGGTATGCTTATTTACCAAGTCAAGGACCAGAAGCCTATTGAATTAGGACCTGATTGGGTGAAAACCTTGGCGGCCATCCTTAATTTTATGCAAAATGGATAATGATCCATATCTCGGAAATCGTTCAACTGTTCAATACGAAAGTTGGTATACATCATCCATACATCAAGCAACTTTCAATGAATTACCAAACTGACTTTTCTGATTAGCTGGAAACCCTGGAGGCCATCTTTAATTTATGCAAAATCGATAATTATACATATCTTGGTTACCATTCAATTGTTTTATATGAAAGTTGGTATACAACATCGATACATCCAGATACTTTGAATCGGGACCTGATTGACCGAAAAACCTTGCCGGCCATCTTTAATTTATGCAAATACATGTACAAAACATGCCGGATACTATTATGGTATACATTTCAGTTAACCCACGAGCACTAATCATACCCTGATTTCAGATAATTAGGAAATGATATGTACGGTAATTAGTGACTGATAGGTACCTAAAGCTTCATTATTTAAGCAGACTGATAATTAATTGTCCATCCCAGTCATTTGATATAAGAGAAAGTCATTGAAGTTGTGAAATAACATCAAACACTTTTATAAAACTTCATAGTATACTTGCAAAATAAATCTAGAAGTTGATGACATTCAATAATATGTACTGACTAAAATAAACCTAGTTTATATTAAATTTGGAACACCATTAAAACATATCTTCATACTGTAAACATGGGTTCAAATAGGAAAACTAAAACAGATGCTCAGTGGAGCTCACACCCTGCAGTGTTAAACATAGGCTATAACACATGGCAAGTAGACCCTAGATAATCAGCTGAGGCACCAGCTGATGGATCAGATTTCTTCAGGCTATCTGTAACTTAAACTCTCGGTAGTACTGGTATGTTACTGTACTTAAAACTCCCACTCAATTTTGAAAACTAAATTCAGACAAATAAAGATCTAAATGGATACAGGACTCTTAAAAAGTATGCCTGTCACATCTGGTTTCTCTGAGTGGGCGGTAATTTTGGCCGCCATCTTATAATTTATGCAAAATATTTAATGATGTTTATTTCGGATACAATTTGAGTGTTCTATGTTAAATTTTGATTTACAGCATTGATGTATGAAGAGACTTGCATTAATGAATAATCACATCAGTTCTTCGGAAGGATGGGCGGCCATGCATCTTTAATTTATGCAAAATCATAATGATCTCAATACTGTTCAAATGCTCAATGTAAAATTTGGTATACATGTACATCACCGATGCATCAAGAGATTTATGCAATGAATACCGGTTTCTCTGATTGGATGGTAACCTTAGGGGCCATTTCTAATAGCAAAATTTTTAATACTCTGTATATTTGTTACTTGACTGCTTGGTGTTCCTGATATCTTGGTTCAAATTGAATACATTATGAATGAACCCAGAGCCGAGGGGTTTTCAGATGCGCAGCTTCGTATTTTATTTTGTTCTTTTATTTTATTTTTCACTGTCAGAAGCAGGCAACATTATATTTATTTATTTTTTCTTATTTGCTTGAAATCATGGAAGAAATTTCAAAAGTAACTTCCTATTGACTGTATTCAGGTTTACAAATATTTCATTTTCACCAGGAGCAGTTCCGGTTCAGAATAATAAATTAACACATCAAATAAAAAAGGAGCAGTTTATAAATTATGGATGCAGTGGCAGTATTTTATTTTATTTTTTAAATGTGGATAAAAAGGGTCGAGCGGCAAGGCAAGGAAATGTCCATGCAGCAGAACTTGAGAAACAAGACATTAAATTTGTATGGCCTCAATCAGGGCTACAAGTACTGTAGTTCCAGATACTAGCATGTGTATGCACCTGGAGTTGCTGATTCTGTATCATTTTCAGGGAGAAGTCGAAGAAATGCACAGAACAGGCAGCAGCTTTGGTGTTCCTGAAATATCATGACTTAGAGGACCCTATAAAGAAGACGCCTGCTGCTAGAATGGCAGATTTGGAAAGGAAACAAAAAAATGTTGAGAATGTTTCCCATTCAAGGAACACACATAATGATGTGGAGGATGGGAAGGATGAATCATCAGGAAAGATGATTAACCATGATAGCACTGATACACCCAATGTTGTTAAACTATTCTCAGACGGTGATTTTGTTTCTGCCGAAGCTGCAGATAATAACTGTACACAATCTACAAGTGTTACTGTAAGATTAAAAGAAGCAGATGAAGGTGATGTTCGGGAGAATAATTCAGCTATCACTCACTCTACACATGTGAACAGATAACATAGAGTTCGTATAGATGTATTATTTCACTTGTGATAGAGACAGTAACTAAAATATTCATTAGGATGTCATGCTCTACCATTCTCCCATTGTGCCATTATGATATTATATTGGTACAAATTCTGGTATTTTATATGGATTGTATGTTATCATCACAAATCATTTCTACTTGGGAAATGTAGCCAAATATTGTCGATTTACAATGGATTTGAAAATTCATTGCAAAATACCAAACATTATTTCAACTCGATGTTTATGGGATTATTTTAATCTATACCTGATAACAAGTTTTACCAATTCCTAGAATGACATTTTCAATATAACATGTCTTGAGCAAAAATATGTTTTGAAAATAAAACTTTAATATCTCAGACAAAAAAAGAAGCCTATGGTTTTTGTTTGTCTGTCTGTCATTTCATCTGGAATTCTATCTGTCTTTCTTTGTGTTAACTTCTGTGTGCAGTGGGGTATCTGCAGTTCTAGGTTGCAAATTTTTACCAACTTTAGGTGTACCTATCTTGACGGAAAGACCCCTTTAACTTTGAGGTAAAAAAGGTCAGTCGCTGGAGGAAATCCTTAAAAACATATTGTTATGTGTGCTATAACTCAAGTTTGAGGCTGAAAATTGTGACCAAATTTCAGGTTTACCTCAAACTCGTCTCCTGACAAGCAGGAAGCCTATTGATTTTCAGGTCAGCCTGTGTGTCCATCAGTTAAAACGTTCTTCTGTTGAAAATACATCTCACAGTTCCAAATTGCAGATTGTGATTAAAGCAAGGCCCAATCCAGGAATTGATGTACTATGTATACTAAAGAGGAGATAATGGCACTTTTGGCGATGACGTCACTTCATGTATTGGCACATAGGTCCATCATGAAGTCCAAGCATCACTTGGAAGAGGATATTGGATTACCACCCACAGAGGCCCTGAAAAATGTTATCAAAAGATGGAAACAGCTGTTCAAGGATATGCCCAAAGATGCTTAGGGATGGGCAAGAGTGAATAGATGGCCATTGATCATGAACAACAGTGCACATGGCTAAAGATTGACACAACACATGGGTAGTTTCTCAAGGGTAGTTTCTGCTGGGACTATCATCAAATACGTCTACTTACTCCCAAACTGCATTTACTCTGAAGATTTATTTAACAATCACAAAAACTTTTTCAGGGAAAGAGGTACTTGTCTTCCAACCAATCATAACGACATACCAAAAGTATACTGGACTCTCAAAATGCATAAATTACCATACAAAGCTAGATTCATAGCTGGTTCTAGAAGCTGCACCACCAAGCTTCTTTCAACCCTATTGGCGAGGGCCCTTCAGGAGGTAAAAGCATTTTGGGAAAGGTATTGCGCCACTATTTCTAAAAACTCTGGCGTTGAATGTATGTGGATATTGAAAAACTCAAAATGTCTTACGGGAGAACTTGATGCTAAAGGTCACATACCGTACAGACCTATATTCACATGGGATTTCTCAACTCTATACTACAATCCCTCATCAGGACCTTATTGACCGTCTAAGTTCATTAATAGTATCTGTGTCCAACAAAATTGATCGTAGATATATTAATGTCGGAAGCCATAAAGCATTCTTTAGCTCTACTACATACAGGATATATCATTCATGGGATGTTTCTTTGTTTATAGAGTTGCTTGAATATCTCATTAAAAATATCTATGTAAAATTTGGCAACACAATATATCGGCAGCATATAGGTATTCCAATGGGTACTAATTGTGCACCCCTGTTGGCTGACACTATCTGTTCTCTTGTGAATATGACTATATGCAGGCGCTTTCAAAAACCGATCCATTCAAAGCCCGTTCCTTCTCATTCAACAAATGCTATACAGACGATCTTCTCGCTGTGGATAATCGCTATATAAATGACACAGTGAAGGATATATATCCACCTTCACTGGAGTTGAAGGAAACTACAGATAGCCCTTCAGGCACATCATATTTAGATCTATATCTCTCTAAAAATGAAACGGGCATTCTCTCTCGTTGACTTTATGACAAAAGAGATGATTACAATTTCGACATCGTAAACTATCCCTTTCTGGACAGTAATATTCCAGTGGGACCTGCATATGGCGTATACATATCTCGCCTAGTAGCATTTGCTGGATCCTGTGTTAAATGTGATGATTTTAATCAACGTCACAAAATATTGTTGCAGAAACTCATAAAACAGGGCTATTCCACCAAGCGCCTCCACTCAAAGTTTCTCAAATTTGGCGATACATATCGCATGCTGATAGCAAAATATGAACGTAGCGGGCAAGATCTATGGCGCTACGTTTCGTAACTCGTGTCTAATTCCGCTTAACCCAGGGCTAGGGGCCGTATGAACCCATGTACTTCAAGATCCTTGTGATGCTCATATGAACAGTCACAATCGAAGCGTGACTGAGATACATCATTCTCTAGATGACGACTTTACAACAATTATTATTGATTAAGAATACTGATCAGCGATACGGATTTTATATTTTTGGAACATCATGATGTCTTGTCGGCATCATTGAAAACTGTTGACCGCTTCTCTCTTGCAGCAAACTAGCCTATGTTTATGTATACTATGATTGTCTTTTTGAATTTGGTGCTAATACTGTTATATGGAATAGGTCTTCGGATTATAGACGCGGATATTCTTTAATGGACAACAGCTGAATTATGAATGACGGACTAGAAGCTTGTAATTATAGTGAACATGGCCGAAGATTCAGTGAATCTCGGTTTGGACTAGCCAATCAGAATAGTGCTTAGCACAGATGTGTAGGAGGTCTTAATCACCAGTGTTAGGGTGTCACTGTGTTAAGAGGGGTATTGGGTAAGACTGACTCGCTCATTCATGCAACCACTCCCTCAAATGTACCTCATTCAATCTGTACCAGGTAACCTGCAGGGGAGGTAACTACCTGACTAGAACGATGCATTATGACCCATCCACAACACCAGCATGCCTGAGTTCAGGAGTCTTATGGCTTCTATGGATAAACTCCAGGGTCTAAATGCGTCTCTAAGGTCCACACATCATCCCCTATGGGTTAGTGTATAAGGATGTAGGTAGGCATGTCTCAAGTGCGCAACCAGTAACTCTGCACTTTCTCTACTACTGATAACGTCATAGTCACACGGATATCACTAGAGTCGTATTCTACACCACGAGATCTAAATACTGCTTACAAATTCCTAGAATAGTGATACACGCATGCCCACTGGAGGAGTATTAAATCAAGGGGCAGTTGCGGAGGTGCACTTTGGAGGGTTTGCGGAGAAAAATGTGGAATGCAGGGGGGCGTATTGGTACGCGTTAAAGATCGGTGATATGCGCTTGCGCACTTGGGAGTAGTAGAGAAAGGGTAGTTTCGGAGTTGCGCATGTTCACACAGGGAGTAGACGAGACGGGGGTTTTCGGTGTAGGTTGATGGCCCCTCGTTCTTGTATGTTATTATGGTACTGCATCTTTTCGTAGTTTCTCTTACAAAGCTCTCAAAGCCATGATGAGCCATATTAATGGATAAACGTCGACTGTACTCCTCTCGAGGTCCCCATTAAGATTGTAGATCAGTTTGTACATGTTTTAAATCTATTCATCTCAGTTTTTGTATAATAGTGGATTTGTGTTGTGTTTCGTTTAGATTTTCATATTGTGGTTTCATGAACGTGTCCAACATTATGTGAAATTCTGTGCTTGTATTCTGTGGATTTACTGTGCTGTGAATTTTGAAAGCTTTGCTGAAATTTTGAGTTCCGTGTCATCAGGTGCTTCTTGTTCGTGTACCTGTTTTGTGTTCATTATTATTCATCGTATTTCTGACATTCATTTGCATATTGGCTGTTAGATTTACGTGTGCTGACTTACCAGTTACGGAGTGGGATATTTTGACCATTAACCAGTTTACAGTGGAATTGTTCCCGTTCGCTGCTGGTCGAGTTACAGTGAATCTCCAGTGAATAACCCCTTTCGTTGACGATGGAGATGTGTATGTTTAGGGAGTTCGATTAAGTGATGAAGATAGGTGGGAGCATCGCTATTCCAGTTTGAGGAAGACATGTGAAAAATGTTTTGTTGGCAGAGTCCTGAGTTTTGTTCCCGGTCGTGCAAAGGGATGTTTCCGGTGACATTCTTTTGGACATTCCCATCGTCTTTGAAAGCCATATTCTGTCAGAGATGTCATGTTTGACATGACCCTGCTGTGGTGTGTGGCAATCGTGTGAAGCAGATGGACATTAATCGTGGCGATATTACCCATGCAGAGAGATGAGCTGACTAACTGTAGAGAAAAGTCCAATATCTTTTGCTTCTGTTACGAAGAAATCGGTTGGAAGTAAGGGAGGTGAGCAGTCCAGAAGTACATGAAGTATGGGAGGTGAGAAGGTGCAGACTGTTTAAGATGTGCATAAGGTCATGCGCGAAGCTGTCAAAGTTGTGAAGGAAAGTGAGGAGGGTGAGTTACGTAAGACTCGAATATGAAACGGTGCGTCTGACTTGGACTCTCCCGAGGCGATAGAGACTGTTCTTGGGGAGAGGAAACAGATGTTAGAGACCCGAGCCATTTAGTGGATCGTCGGCCTTGTAGTGATAGTCAAAGACATGGCCCTATACTATAAACGTCCCCGTCGGTTTGAAGATGATCTCTTCTGCCATGAAAATGAACAGTCGGATTCTTCAGATGTTGGGATCATATCGACGTGAATTCACTGAGAAATCTAAGAAAAAACACTGGTTTTGTATAAAGATTATGATGTTATGGTAGAAAGAGACTGTTAGTAAAGTACCCGAGTCCAGTGAACATGAAAGAGTTATTTGGAACGTTGAGCTGGAGTTTGCGCTCCCATTTGCTAAGTATATGGACATGATGGTTGCATTCAAAGGACACAACAATAAAGTCCCACAAGAGATTGTTCAGCCGTCGTCCGGTAGAGAATTTCCGCGTCCATAATCCAGAGACCTAATTCAATGACAACATTAGCACCAAATTGAAAGAAAAACATGTATACATAAACATAGGCTAGTTTCGAAGAGAGAAGCGGTTTTCAGTGATGCGAGCAAAATCTCAAATCTGTATCGCTGATCAGTATTCTTAATCCATGTGATTTCTGAAGTAAACTCGTTATCCAGAGTATGATGTATCTCAGTCACGCTTTGATTGTGACTGTTCATATGAACATCACGAGTATCTTGAAATACATGAGTTCATACGTCCCCTAGCCCCAGATTTAGCGACAATGGTCACAAGCTACGAAACCCAAAGCCATAGATCTTGCACGCTACGCCCATTTTGCAATCAGCATGCGATATTTATCGCCAAATTGAGAAAATTTGAGTAAGGCGCTTTGTGGTATAACCGTGTGTTATAAGTTTCTGTAATAATGTTTTGTAACGTTGATTAAAATTGCCACATTTAACACAGGATCCAGCAAATGCTACTAAGCGAGACATGTATACGTTATATGCAGGTCTCACTGAAATTATAATATTACTGTCCGGAAAGGGTAGTTTACGATGTCGAAATTGTAATCGTCTCTCTTGTCGTAAAGTCGACGAGAGAGGAGGTCCGCCTCATTTTTATAGAGATATAGGTATAAATATGATGTGCCCTTAGGGCTATCTGTAGTTTCCTTCAAAACCACTGAAGGTCGATATATATCCTTCACTGCGCCATTGATATAGCGATTGTTCACAGCAAGATATCCGTCTATATAGAGTTTGGTGAATAAGAGATTCAACTAAGAGTCAACTAAATCGCAGACAGATTCCTATCAAGTGATCCTTCAGTGAATAGGTCCAGACCATCCAGTACTACATCTTTAGTCTGCTCATAGTCGAAGTAATACGCTTGATCGATATCGTGAGAAATACCTGGAACGAAGCTCAATTTTTTAACCTCTTGATTTCGTGGGCAGGCTGTCACTGGCTGTAGCACCAGACAATACGGGTATAGCTGAGAGGCTCTTCCCCTAAGAATTTGATCACCCACACCATCTTGCCACGCCCGGTCGGGCCGCTGGTCGTCGTCGTATACGGATGCTCTACTCCACTTGGTGGACCCATAGTGGGACTCGGTGTCTCTGATCTCTGAGTACACGTACTCAACATGTTGCGCGCTCCGAGGATGGTTACATTCTGAGACTAATTACTCACTCACTTGTAGCTCGCTCGCTCACTCACTCACTTACTCACGTCTAAGTCACTCCTACCCCATTCACTCACTCACTCTGTACCAGATAAACTACAGGGGGTAACTTTACCAGGAAAGACAGACGCATCATTCCTCAACCAACACCGAATGATCTAAGGCGCCAATCTTAAGGTCCAAGATAATTCGCATGGGTATACTGAAATGCGCAGGGGCAAAGGTCACATCTTTTTCGAGGTCCCTTTCGGATTACCGGACACACATACTTTTTACAGGTATAATACTACATGGTAGTATGTTGTCCTATACCATATACTGTAATACTACAGGGCAGTATGTTACCACGTGTCTCCGCCATCATAAGCACCACGCTACGGGTTCAGATTTGTTTTGCAGCCAGTCACCGGCCGATCGATCAAGGACGTCATTGTGTTGAAGATTTTTCTTCCTAGGACAAGCTGCATCCTGTTGACGTTGAAAACATAAGTTCAGGTCTGGCGGGTTTTCTTGGTATTTTGCATTTACCAGGATACCCCACGTTAAGGCGTTTACTCCATCAGACGTCCATGATGCTGATCCATTAACATCAGATGAGTTGTTTGACCTGACCTGTCATCACACTTCCCGAGCTAGCGTAATTAATTCCGCTTAAGCCGGCGCTAGGTGCCGTGTGGATAATTCATAGTATCTACATGAACAGCTGCATTAAAAGCGCGGATGAGATACTACCGTATTCTCGGGTCTGAGTGTTGGGTGTCGACGATTACTTTCCTGTAGAGTCATATGGTTGCTTTTTAATCGCCAGACGTCAATTTTTCCCACCTCTTGCATATCGCTTCAATTTCTTCTGTTATTCATGCACCCTGGACTACTTTTTGTCTTCTAATGCACCGCGTAGGTAGACTGTGACTTCATCAACGTGGATGAGTCCGGAAATTATCTCGCACCGGAAGTGACCTCATCACGGCGGAAGAAATCAGATGGGTCAAAGGTCACTTTCGGTCACGTGACAGGAAATGCAGGAACTTCAATGGCCAGGACCTCTGGAAGGTAACGGATGCGTATCTAGTGTTTCTATACTACTTTGGTTCTTCAGTAGGCCTATACTCATACAATGCGAAATCATCGAAAAACTTTCAGTTTACATTTGGCTGCTTTAGATTCCCGACCAATGAATTATAGGTTACCCATCAACAGGCGGCCCGCGTGCAAGAGATCATGTAACCATGAAATTCCAAGGTATATAGAGGATTTATAATTTACCTTGACTTGTCACACTGGTGATCATCAGGCGCTGACAGTCTTCAGGCGAGTGTCTGAGTTTGGATTGTCCCCGTCATGTCTGAAGTATCCAGGCGAGTGTCTCAGTTTGGGTTTTTCCCGTCACAGCTCTCTCTCAGCTGATATATTGGGGTAGCACATGGTTTGTCATTTCTTGTGATTAATTTCAACTATAAGTTGTCGAAATGTTCACCGATGTTACCACATATCAACCCTGTATCATGACACTTGCACCTATACATCTTGTCAGTTCAACACATTTAGCACTCTATATTGGAGAGACACTAGTCTGGCGTTAGGCCTATACATGGCACTTGGTATACATTCTGATGGTGATTACAATGTGCATATTGACTAAAGCCTTTTTTTAAAAAGTCACATTTTGTCCTTGGTTTGATAGGCCTATATATCGGTAGATAACCACTAACATATAATAATGTGACGAATAATGCTACAAGCTTTTCCTCCTCCTCGACACATGCATGCTTCCGATATAAAGCTTGGTTTTTAAAACAGCATTGCTCAATAATTGGCTTATATTGATCTCTACTTGACCTGGTCCAACTAAACCCGAGATTGGACAGATAAACATCGACGAAAATTTGTGTTATTTGCGCTGAATTACAAGCGTCTAGTCCGTCATTCATAATTCAGCCGTCGTCCATTAAAGAATATCCGCGTCTATAATCCAAAGACCTATTCCATATAACAGTATTAGCACCAAATTCAAAAGGCAATCATAGTATACATAAATATAGGCTAGTTTCCTGCAAGAGAGAAGCGGTCAACAGTTTTCAATGATGCCGACAAGACATCATGATGTTCCAAAAATCTAAAATTCGTATCGCTGATCAGTATTCTTAATCTATAATAATCGTTGTAAAGTCATCTAGAGAATGATGTATCTCAGTCACGCTTTGATTGTGACTGTTCATATGAGCACCATGAGGATCCTGATGTACATGGGTTCATACGGCCCCTAGCCCCGGGTTAAGCGGAATTAGACACAAGTTACGATACGTAGCGCCATAGATCTTGCACGCTACGTTCGTATTTTGCTATCAGCATGCGATATGTATCGCCAAATTTGAGAAACTTTGAGTGGAGGCGCTTGGTGGAATAGCCCTGTTTTATAAGTTTCTGCAACAATGTTTTGTGCCGTTGATTAAAATCGTCACATTTATACGCCATATGCAGGTCCCACTGGAATATTACTGTTCGGAAAGGGATAGTTTACGATGGCGAAATTGTAATCATCTCTTTTGTCGTAAAGTCGACGAGAGAGAATTCCCGCTTCATTTTTATAGAGATATAGATCTAAATATGATGTGCCTGTAGGGCTATCTGTAGTTTCCTTCAAATCCAGTGAAGGTGGATATATACCCTTCACTGCGTCATTTATATAGCGATTACCCACAGCGAGAAGATCGTCTATAGCATTTGGGGAATGAGAAGGAACGGGCTTTGAATGGATCAGTTTTTGAAAGCGTCTGCATATAGTCATATTCATAAGAGAACAGATACAGGTCAGCCAACAGGGGTGTACAATTAGTACTCATTGGAATACTGCTGATATATTGTGCTGCCAAATTTCACATAGATATTTTTAATGAGAAATTCAAGCAACTCTATAAACAAAGAAACATCCCATGAATGATATCTCTTGTATGTAGTAGAGCTAAAGAATGCTGTATGGCTTCTGACATTAATGTATCCATATAAACATACCTTATTTTAACACTTATTGCATTCTGTGTTTAGACTGGATCACTGATGAAGAAAAATGAATTCTTCTTCACATCTCACCCTGCAAGTCACGCGCAAACACACGCTAATATATCCTTCTCGTATCTTCACTCCGTGGATATGAGTTGTTTACAGGTCTAACTCCGTGAAATCAATGTTTTTCTACGAAGTTACCTATGTTGGATTCCCTTACGACTCATAATTATCTACAAGAAGTCCTTTGGTAAGTATTCTTAGTATTATTCAAGCGATTTGGCCGCTAAAATTCCCTGCATCTCTTGTGGTCTGGCAAAAAAAATTATATGACCCGCATTCAAAATGTCCGGCATGCCGTCATGGCGTCTTATGTAGTTGGGACAGTGCATGTAGAGAGTGCATCTATTGGCCCCATGATTTATTTCAACATTATGTAAATGGGACACTTTCCTGTGCAGTTAACGTCTGGGTGTCTCAAAATTTCGCTACCCTTCCACCGTGAACGAGGATACCATGAGGCCTGCCGATTCGGCAGCCGAGAGTCCACGCTAGTTGTTGATGTTGACGTAAGTAGAGATAAACAATCCCCACCCCTGGCCCAGATTCTTTGATTTCAGACACGGTCAAATCAGGTAAGAAACTGACCAAGACGGTACTGGTAGTGGGGACTATGGAAGATGTGGATTCCAGCGCCACTACTACGTCGAAATTCCCATCATGAAGACTCCGAGCGACGAAGACGGTAAATCGGAAACAGGTCTAGGCCCGGTGTCGTTGAGCCAGTTACCACCAGTCATTCGGCTGGACGTAACTTATGAATTTGATCGCCCGGATAAGTCTACGGATACCTGTACGTCACCGGCGACATTTTCATTTGGATCTGGATTTGCGAGAATGCCTTCATCAACCCGGTTGATGCCTGGATTTTCCGAGTGGTCCCTGTTAACGGGGACCTATGGTCAATCTAACATTCTCGGGACTTTCAGTTTCTCTGGTGGTTATCTTTGTCCCTCCCCTACCGAGACTGTGACAACGAGCTATCTTAGCCACCAGAGATTGAAGTTCCCACAACAACATCGGACTGGTATGTATACTGGTACATATAATATACCAAGGCCCATCTCTAGCACTGCAACGCAGGACACAGCACCTCTGCAACTAGGTCAAGCCTATTGGCATCCGGTCGTGGAAACGCGTCTGTCCTCGTATGGCATGACGCAATTACCATATTCCAGTGGTGTACGTTGCTCTGAACCGGGGCTCTTTCGGGCGACGCTGCCTCCTGTCCGAGCTTCCGATTTCAGACCACCTATGCCAGTTCATAGACCTTTACAATGGCTTCCGGTTAGCTAAACAGTGTCTCATTCAAGCCTGGCTGCCATTCTCGCGGGAATGAAACTGCAGCAGGAGGAAAATGGCATCGACAGAGGAATTGACCATTCGGCTCCAGGTCTCCGGCAAAACACCTATACCGGTTTTCTCTAGTCAGCCGCCTAATCTGACTGCAAATATGACGAGGTGTATCCCTTCCAAGAGTTCCTACTGCAGGAATCCCGGGAGGAGATTATAGTGGATAAGGATCAATACGGTGGTTCAGAATATTACGAACACACCAATGTTGATCCAGAGGCACGCGGGTATTAAGATTTAATTTCTGGCCTCTAGGACTTGATTCTCGAGTCGTTATCGGGAGAGTCGCATCCCGTTACGACGTCGACACCTACACTTCCGGACACGACTGCTATTCACTCTGTATGCGACATGTTCATTAGAATATTAGCTAGCCCCTGAAGCTCACTTTCGTCCTGAAAGATCTTCTGGGGCCTTCCCTGTGGCGAAAACGGTGAACTGATCATATACTGCTCATGATTCACCAGTTAGCTTCCGGTGTATGTGTCCGCAGGGGACTAAACCACCTCCTAACCTTAATCCTTCACTAACGAACAAGCAGGCTGTAACACAAGCAGTTCGCCAAGGAGTAGTGATGACGAATCGTCTAGACTGGTTTTTTAAAGCAATCAAGAATGGTTTGGTTTCGTCGAGCACAGTTATAGGAGGCACTTAACCTCGTACTTGACTACCAGAAGATAGCTTCCAGTGCTGTCACGGATTTGTTATTGCATGATGCTTATATTTCCGATATACTTGTGTATCGCACATATATTAATCTCAGAATCCATAAAGCATTCTTTAGCTCTACTACTTGCAAGGGATATCATTCATGGAATGTTTCCTTGTTTATAGAGTTGCTTGAATTTCTCATTAAAGCTGTCTGTGTGGAATTGAGCAACACAATATATCAACAGCATATAGGTACTAATTCTGCACCCCTGTTGTCTGACCTATATCTGTTCTTTTATGAATATGACAATATGCAGGCGCTTTTAAAAACGATGAATTCAAAGCCCGTTCCTTCTCATTCACCAAAGGCTATATTGACGATCTTCTCGCTGTGGATAGTCGCTATATAAATGAAGCAGTGACGGACTTTATGACAAAGGAGATGATTACAATTTCGGCATAGTAAACTATCCCTTTCTCGACAGTAATTTCCAGTGGGAATGGCGTATTCATATTTCGCCTAGTAGCATTTGCTAAATCCTGTGTTGAATGTGACGATTTTAATCAGCGTCAGAAAACGTTATTGCAGAAACTTGTAAAGCAGGGCTATACCACCAAGCGCCTACACTCAAAGTTGCTCAAATTTGGCGATACATATCGCATGCTGATAGCAAAATACGAGCGTAGCGTGCAAGATCTATCGCCTTACGTTTCCTAACTTGTGTCTGATCCTGCTTAACCCGGGGCTACGGGCCGTGTGAACCCGTGTAATCGAGATCCTCATGGTGCTCATATGAACAGTCACAATCAAAGCGTGACTGAGATACATCATTATGTAGATGACGACTTGACGCTTGTAATTTGAGGAGACGGGTTTATTTACTTATAATGCACGAGTACACACCTGAAGTAGTAAAGGGACCACTGCTCGAAACGTCACCAGCATCGTTTTTACTGTTTGGTGATGCCATAGCGGAACTTAGGCCCGGGATGTCTCCCACTGAGCATGAGAGATTGGTCGCTTCCGGCGCTTCGGGCAGCCTCGGCTTCCAGTCTTCCCCCGAAGAAGTCCAAGTCGAATCCGACTTCCAGATCCAAGGCTGTTAAGGGCTCGCATGGACAACGGCAGAAACCAACCCCCTTCGAACGATCACAAGACATCTTCCTGAGGTAGGAAGGAGGGGATATGGGCAAGTCCCATCAGTCAAAGCAGACTAAGTGATGTTTCGGGCCATACCGATTGGCTTCCAGTGTGGCGGGAACACCGGGATATCACGTTTATGTTCCCGCCACAACAATATCTTTCTGTAGGGGGAATTCAGTTGTTTTGGCTGAAATGGACAATAATTGGGGCGGAATCGTGGGTAATTCGAACAATAAGTTATGGCTATCGCCTATCGTGTGACACGATTTCATCGCTAACTGCTATTCCCCTTCCGTCTTGCATTCCTTTGCGAGTGGATTATCTATTAGAGGTACAATCTTCTGTGAAGAAGCTGATTGAGAAGGCGACCGTCATAGAACTTCCGGTTTGCCACAAATCCCCTAAGTTCTATTCGCCGGTCTGGATGGTCCCCAAGGAAAACACGTCCGAAATGCGTATGGTTGAGCGCCCCAACAAGGACTTTCTTACTCCACCGCCACGCATCTGCATGAAGTCCTTCCGGTCCATCCGGTCGGCACTTAAAGAGGGAGAATGGATGACCTCTCTGGATTTGACCTCTTGGTCTATCCCCCACACGAAGAGAAATCAGAAGTGACTCGTCGTAAAAGCGCAAATTTCTGGAGGTGGACCACGATACGCTATTAGCTCCCGCCAATCCCCCAGAAGATCGCTGGCTAAAGATAACGAAAAAGATACCTCTGTTTCTCAAGTTATCTCGAGTCGAAGCTTTACACTTTGCTGCGATAGTCAGCCTCTTTGCGTCAAAACAGGACGGTGACTGCAGCTTCGTCCCTTTATGACATATTTGAATCATCAGTGGGACGAAAGCCAGTTGAACCCTTGGATAATAGTCACGCCTCTTGTCAAACATCGCCTCAAATGGTGGCTGGATCCATTCAACGTAATGCCGGGTGTTTCCCTCCTTCAGTTTTGTCCTACACATCACCTTTTATGAACGCATCTATGGAAGCATTGGGGACCCACCTCATCTTGGACGATCGAGGAACTCTTATCATACAAACGCACTAGAGTTTATGGCAGTGACACATGCTATCCGGACGTAGGTGAGCGTATCAACCGACAAGAACCTGCTGATGACAACGGCAATACTACTGTGGTTGCCTATATCAACAAGCACGTGGTGGGAGGGACGAGACTTCCGCAACTATGGAGCCAAGCGGAAATCTGTTTTGGTCTGTGTTGGGACAACACATAACAGTGCTGGCTTAGCACAGACGTCTCAGTGGATGCGTTATCGAGACTCAACCAGATAGTTCCTACGGAATGGCAAATCCAACTCGGCAAATAACACACGTCTGGGAAATGCTGTACATAGGTCTGTTTGCCACTCAAAGCAATCAAATGTCCCTGTTCATGTCACTGATTCCGGATGCGTTGGCATGTGCAGTGGACGCTCTTTCGCAGGATTGGACGGACATGGTCGCGTATGCATTCCCAACAACGGCAATTCTTGCGAAGATACTCCAAAGGATCCACGAACACACTATTAATGGATGTACCAAGACGACTTCCGCTTTGGTACAACTTAATGCGTCAGCCCTAGTCGTCGAGTTACCACCGCCAACCGGAGCTGTTCCACTGCCACGTGTGCAAGTGCTCAATGGGTATCTTGCTCAGGCGAGATTTTCAGCGGAAGTTGGTCGCAGAATGGTACAATCTTTCAGACCCTCCTCTCCCGCAGTAAACCAATCAAAGTGGGCACTCGTCGATTTTTGGTGTGACTCAAGGTGTATCAATCCATCCAAAGCCACTATTCCTGAAGTATTAGATTTCATACTGTATCTCTTTACGGATAGAGGCTTGGTACGCTTTATGGTAGAAGGCTATAGAGCAACAATCGCTCAGCCTATTTTTTCTGGGTATTGGCATTAACCCCGCGACTGATTCGAATTTGACAGCCCTCATTAAATCATTTAAAATTACGAGCCAGTCAGATCCGCCGAAATTACCAAGGCAGGATTTAGCCCCAGTACTTCGTAAATTACAATACTATTTATCTCAAGTTGCTTTCATACAAATCCTCGATTTTGATGGCACTTGCTTCGGCAGCTCGTGTGTAAGAGCTCTATGCGCTCGATTTAAGGACAACCAGACACTCTGTGAAATGAAAAGACGTATCGGTTATACATGTACTATCAACAGTTCCAGAACTTGTGGGGAAGAATCAAGCTATCTACGACATTAATTCTCGAGCGTTTACTATTCCAGTCTTAGCTGGTGTCATTTCGTCCAGTCTGGCATCTGACATGCTCCTATGTCCTGTTCGTGCACTGCGTGTTACCTGAATCGTAGGAGAGAAGAGAGCGTGAGTGAGAGAGAGAGTTAGAGTTTAATGTCGCGTTCAGCAATATTTCAGCTATATAGCGAATCGTACTAAACATCGTAGGGCTGGCAAAAGGCGATCGCTTATCCGTTTCGGTCCAAAAGCAAAACAATACGATTGGGCTAGCGTAATCGACGTCTACGAAAAGGCAAGCCGTGCTTGTTAAAGTCCCTGGTCACGAAATTAGAGCCCACTCTGTGTCATGGCCGCTGTGGAATAATTGATCAGTAACTGATTTAATGAAGGCGTGTTACTGGAGGTCAAATACGACCTTTGCCTCTTTCTATCTCCGGGATGTAACGACCTCTATTTCACTGACCCCCTGGTAACAGCGCAAAAAAAAAATCCGTACAGATTTTTAATGGTGAGTGTTCTTTTCCCCTCTTGCCCTTTCGGGAAAAGGTAGACCGGGAGGAAGAGGGGTATTTGCCCTCATGACAGACGTCAGAATAGTGGCAGTGATTCATACAGACCAGAGACCAACATTATGGTAGTACTACTTACGTACGATCTCTCAGATCCTCGGCGAAGTAGATCTTTGATTTCTATTCCGAGAAGTCGCTACTGCTTACCAACCTCCCCACAGCGCATGCTCCATTTCGCAGGCTCCATTACCATCCCTGCCACCAATAGCGGAAGTTGACCTTTACTACGTTGCTATGACGTATAAGGGAAACCAACCAACGCACGGTTCAGTTTAAATCCGGCCGAACAACTCCTTTACTGTTGCACATGAGCGAACTACTTTTCATATGCTCTGTCCAGATAAACAGGGAAAATTATTTCCAGATAATTCTTTTTAACGCCAGATCAACAGAGGTATTATGCAGACTTGAAAAGTAATCGAAATGTTCGGTAAACATCTATTTTACTATATATGATGTCAATTCCGGCGATGTGCGCGAAGGCCCCGAATCGGGTCCAAAAATCTGACTGGTGGCTGGGGTGTTATTAGACCCCCAGCGAGGTGGTTGACTGCTTACTTTGTCGCTTTTCACTTTGTGTTGATTGCCCACCAACCTACTTGTGGTATTCCATGCAATAAGTGTTGAAGTGAAGTAGGTTTTTAGCGCAAATAACTTGAATAATTTCATGTTATTATGTTATTAAGCTAAAACTTGCCTTACTTCAAGTGATGCCCACCCGCCTTCCCTCTCCGGGTAAGACAGCTTCACTGTGGAGGTCAGAACGAGAAGGAATTCTTGGAGATAGCATGCGCGTGACTTGCAGGGCAAGATCTACGGGAGCATTCATTTTTCTTCACTGGTGATTCAGTGTAAAAACAGAATGCAGTAAATGTTGAAGTGAGGTAAGTTTTAGCTTGATAACATTAATTTACTTGTAAAATTTTCAAATTTCACCTGAGTTTTGTCAGTCTAACACATTTAGAACTCCATATTGGGGAGTCACTCGTCTGGTGGTAGGCCTATACATGACACCAGATATATAGTCTGCACTACAATCTGTGTGTTGACTGGTGCGATTAATAAAGATCACATTCCTTCTGGGAAGAAGTTTTTATATGCCAAGATATCGGTAGGTTTTGCTATTATACCACTAACATATAACACTAAAGTGACGAATACATACTCTTGAAACGCGAACGTTAGTTCTAGAGGGTTGGAGGAGGGAAAGCATTTAGAAAGTGTTGTTTCACCACTTTTAAGTGTTGAATGCAACAGTTTAAAATGTTGTATTTAACACTTAAAAGTGGTGAATACAACACCTTCTAAATGTTTTCCCTCCTCCAATCCTCTAGATGTTAAATCTAACATTTGCTTTTTGAGAGTGAAATAATGGTATAATAAGCTTTCTCTCTTTCCTCGACACTTTCATGCTTCCGACATAAAAGCTGAGTTCTTAAAACTGCATTGCTCAATAATTGGTTTATACCGATTCCTGGTATAATAGTCCAACTAAATTAGAGATTGGGCAGATAAACAACGACGGGAAGTGTTTGTTCGTGCTGATGGAATTATCAAGATGTGTCGGTAGAATGTAGAATTGCACTTATGCCTGCGACCTCTCCGCCACCGCCGCCCCCTCCGCATTCACACACATACACTAAAATATGACGTATTTCTGTTTGTTTACGCACACATGAATTGGCGATCGTGGTCATGTGATGTACAGCAAGGAGGCACTGAAAAAGGAAAGTCTTACAGCCCAATTTATAGGCCTAAATGTCTCCCCCCCCCAACTGTATTTCAGCAGGAACAGAGCCTTGAGAGTGACTCTAATCTATATTGTACCAGCTGTTGCCATGAATTCCATCTTGACGGAATCACGGCTTGGAAGATGCTTTAAAATTTGAAGTTAAATGTGTTCTGTATAAATATATTTCGGACAGTTTATAGCTTAGTTACTGATGCCAAGTATAACATGTATGGGCCTAATATCCGTCGAAATATTGCAGATTTTTTGCTATATATTCTTTGGATGGCCTGACGGTATCACAGAAAAAAGTCCACAGTTTTACAGTTTTGAATAGTTGTGCTGTCTATTTTTTTCTTTATTATTATTATTATTTTTTTTTTTTTTTTTTTTTTTTTTTTAAAGTTGAATTTACTCTGTGACGGAATCACAAAAAGTTCGAGACGGAATCACGAGTGTGCATTTTAAATCTTCTCAGTAAAAGAGTTTTATTAACACATTTTCTTCAAAAAATTATTCCTGAGATGAATTTATCACTTTTAATTATAAAATTAAGATTCTGAGCTGTTATGTGGTTCAATGTTTCTGTCAATTGCATATCTTTGCTACAGTTGTTTTTAAATGTACCGGTATGCTTTCCAGTAAAATGCAACTTTTCTTCCTTGAGAATCCGAATTATCCGATTTGATCAGGCTTATAAATTGTTGACCCTTAAAACACATCTTCTGTGTCACTGGCGTGCTCCTTGAGATTGAAAGAAGCGGAAGGTACTAAAAACATGTTAATATATAGCCTATAGCCTAAAAAAATGTGTGAATTTTCTGCAAAAAAAAAGACTGTTTTTAGATTAATCCTGCTATGAGTTTGTGTGACAATGTGATAATTACTTAGTGGTCGACCTTCAACTTTTACCAATCCATTCGACAGTTTGGCTAACTCACGTTCCGATTCGAATGGATTTAAATTTGCTTCAGATTGCTCGATATATGTGAGTAACTTATCTGTTCATTCGGTCTGGCACAATATGAGTAGGTAACTGGTTTGAGAGTTCCTGGAGATAGCCTACTAATTTGAAAACATGTCACACATAAATTTGGGGCTATATTATATCGGATCATACTGTTCAATTATTGATTCCTAATTGTAGTAATATTAATAAAAAGCTACGAAATTTCGTTAAAATGAAGAGGGATCTAGATGTACGGTGGCTTGTTAGGGCCATGCATTGATTTTTGCAATTTTCTGCCTTTTACTAGTTTTCAAGATTTCACTTTCGCGTTTTCTGTAATTTCTTCCCATTGACATCGATTCATTTCCGAGATATAAAGTTGTTTTCTGGTTTTAACAATTTCTTCTATCCATTTTCATGCGACTGCAAAAATCGAACAACCATGTGAAAACACTAAAAATTAGCAAAAACATCGAAAAAGTATTTCAACCGCGGTGAAAAGTATTTCAACCGCGGTGGAAAGTATTTCAACCGCGGTGGAAAGTATTTCAACCGCGGTGGAAAGTATTTCAGCCGCGGTGGAAAGTATTTCAACCGCGGTTGAAAGTCTTTCAACCGCGGTGGAAACTTTTTCAACCGCGGTGGAAAATATTTCAACCGCGGTTGAAAGTCTTTCAACCGCGGTGGAAACTATTTCAACCGCGGTGGAAAGTATTTCAACCGCGGTGAAAACTATTTCAAGCGCTGTTGAAACTATTTCAACCGCGGTGGAAAGTATTTCAACCGCGGTGGAAAGTTTTTCACCCGCGGTGGAAAGTATTTCAACCGCGGTGGAAACTTTTTCAACCGCGGTGGAAAATATTTCAACCGCGGTGGAAACTATTTCAACCGCGGTGGAAAGTATTTCAACCGCGGTGGAAAGTATTTCAACCGCGGTGGAAAGTATTTCAACCGCGGTTGAAACTATTTCAACCGCGGTGAAAAGTATTTCAACCGCGGTGGAAAGTATTTCAACCGCGGTGGAAAGTATTTCAACCGCGTTGGGAAGTATTTCAATCGCGGTGGAAAGTATTTCAACCGCGGTGGAAAGTATTTCAACCGCGGTGAAAAGTATTTCCACCGCGGTTGAAACTATTTCAACCGCGGTGAAAAGTATTTCAACCGCGGTGGAAAGTATTTCAACCGCGGTGGAAAGTATTTCAACCGCGGTGGAAAGTATTTCAACCGCGGTGGAAAGTATTTCAACCGCGGTGGAAAGTATTTCAACCGCGGTGAAAAGTATTTCAACCGCGATGAAAAGTATTTCAACCGCAGTGGAAAGTATTTCAAGCGCGGTGGAAACTATTTCAACCGCGGTGAAAAGTATTTCAACCGCGGTGAAAAGTATTTCAACCGCGGTAAAAAGTATTTCAACCGCGGTTGAAAAGTATTTCAACCACGGTTGAAACTATTTTAACCGCGGTGAAAAGTATTTCAACCGCGGTGGAAAGTATTTCAACTGCGGTGAAAAGTATTTCAACCGCGGTTGAAAGTATTTCAACCGCGGTGGAAAGTATTTCAACCGCGGTGAAAACTATTTCAACCGCGGTGGAAACTATTTCAACCGCGGTGGAATGTATATGTGTCAGAAATAATAAATTTTGAGTAAAATTGTGAATTTTTACCTTCAACACCGTTGAAGTAATTGCATATTTCATATATTTCTAAACCTTGAAACATCTATTCTATTAACATGTATTAAAAATATTAATATTACTAATCAATTATCAGTAATCTGTAGAAAAGCTAGTTTAAACAAGCACATATGTGCCTCCATAATTTCGATATCGACTTTTTTACATGAATAAATGGCGGTAACACTCGAAATTATGCTATAGGCCGCAATGAAAACGGAACAAAGACATGGCACGCGCAGGGAATAAATTAACCGATTTTACCAAAGCGTCCATAAATGAGTGTTTACCCGTAAAGGAATTTAGCCATATATTAGAGCTATTCAAATTCACCATTTGTTTATATATATATGATTATACTCTGGCTGTTAAATGTTTTAAAACATACATCTTCTTAGGGATAAAACAAACCCGCAAGGGAATCATTCGTGCCATTAAAGCCTATTATAACCTGGCCTGTACAGACTAGACTGGAGGCATTCCATGAGTTAAATTGATCAAGATTAACATGGCTACTGAAGCATGTATGCTTTCACACGTGCCACGCGATCGACCGTGAGTATATGAAAGGACACTCATAATTAAGTGCCTCTTTTGGGAGAAATGGACTGTTAAAACTAAAATGGTGTGGTATATAATGATTAAAGTTTTACATGGTGCATCGTTAAGAAACAAACCAGAGATTACTGTGGACGACTGTTTCCATTGCGCAACGTTTGATAAGATAAAAAAATATATATTTGTTAACTAACCAGGAATGATGGTTATATGGTTGAATTTCGTTGAAATTCAGCGTCAATATAAGTATGGTAAGCTTTCTATATCTGTATTTTTGCAGGAGTTTATTGTGTATAAATTTACCCAGGCCGTGTGAGGAACATCCATGAACACACCAACAACCAGGAAATATGGTTAAATTTAATGTTTGCCCACACCTGCCGTTTCTGCGAAAAATGTTATCTGCTCTAGGATGTGGCCATGTATGGGAAAATCAAAGTTGTAAAGCCCATTTGTTTATAGGGAGACCATTGTTCTACCTTGATGCGGCGTGCAAGTCTGTCGAGAATTAAAGACAAAAGAACAGGAAATAATAAACAAAAGAACAGGAGTTTTCCCCATATAATGTCACCGGACAATGTACCTTCCCCACACGGTGAGGTAAAGCGGGTCCCAACAAGGCCGGTGGACAGGAATAACAGCCGAAGTGGTCCTCCCTCACCGCTACCGCCCCAGTACGGTTAATACATTAACCGGTAAATCAACCGACAATGATGATAAACATCCCTTTTAGGGACTAAAGATATGTTCCGAAAAAGGACTTCCAACTATGCACAATTATTCTATATTTTCAAAATGCCCCTCGATATTTAGTCACTCAAATCACTTGTAAACGGTTACATGGTTCGGTCCCATTATACAGACTTTATAGTAAACATAATACACACTGAATTTAACGAGAGGGGAGAAAAAATGGGGGAGTAGTATAGAAGGAAAGCAATATCATGTACGCATGATTGGACTATTCTTGCTCCAAATGAGCTACTATTAAACCGCGCGGGGTAGACTATAGTAATATAATGAATAGTAAATAAAGCGTATTTAAAGTCAAGACAAAATGAGTAGTAGAGAAAGCGAAAAACGGAAACACTATGACCTTTGTGGAGAGATTTTTAGTTATGGGATGGGACCTGTCCGATAAAACTTAAGACAACATGCATTATAGTATATGTGGGCGTAGAAAATTCCTTCCATTCAGCTATGATAATAATGTAGAGCATGACTCACCACTCTTTGTTTATGGGGAGACTATTGTTCAGCATAGACGCGGAGTCAAGTCTGTACTTGAGAAATAACAAAGGAGCAGGGAAATTAAAAATAGTTTGACTCACCACTCTTTGTTTATTAGGAGACTAATGTTCTGCATAGGTGCGGGGCACGTTTGTCAAGAAATAAAGACAAAGGAGCAGGAAATAACAATAGGACAGGGGTTTTCCATATAATGTCAGTGTGTGGGTAGATAAAAATTTAGCTATGAAGACAATGAATAGCGTGACTCATCGCTTGAGGAGACCATTGTTCTACCTAGATGCGACGTGCAAGTCTGTCGAGAATTAAAGACGAAGGAACAGGAAATAACAATAGAACAGGTGTATTAACAATGATGCCAGAATCGAAAAATAGAACTGAGGTGATGCTCTACTTTAAGGAGCATTATATAATAAGTAACAACACACTATTTTAAGGAGCATAACATATTAAGTAACATCACACTATTTTAAGGAGCATAACATAATAAGTAACAACACACTATTTTAAGGAGCATTACATATAAGATTGGGCCTCAACTGTCTATTTCTCTTCTACTCGGCGGGGGGGGGGGGGCTAACTTTTCATATTTAATAATTAGCGTTCCTAGAGTAAGCATAGAGTAACTTTGGAAGTGGCAATCGGCTCCGCTTGCCTCAACATGAAATCAAAGGTTTTTTTCATTTAACTTGCAACTTAACAAGGGAAAAATTGCTTTAAATAAATTTCTTTTTCAGTTAAGGTAGACCGTGCTACCTTAAATGAATTTTTTTTCATTTAAGGTAGATTTTTCATTTAAGATTGCAACAAGGGTCTTCTAAGATTACGCCAAACGGTGAGAAACAATCCCAGTGGTCCTCTATAGTTGGTCTGAATGCAGCAGCCTAGTTTGAAGTCGAGCATGTGTTTAGTTATCAAGATATCGCGTTCTCAAGGTTTGGAGTTAACGGCGCCTGGCGACCATATTGGATTACGCAGGTCGGTAAAAAAAACACTAAAACCTGTCCTCACGTCGGAGTCCAATACCCAAGCTTGCACTTGATCACTTGATTTGTTCTCCAGATATCTTGTTTACATGGTTACTGCGGAAAGAAGGATGGACGAAAGCCTAGAATGTCAATGACCACCCCACGTTATGGTGGGAGACAATAATCAATATCGGAAAGAAAAGGGCATTTATTCCTATATCGGTTGACGCTTAGTTATATGGAGTCTTATTGAATTAAATACATAATATTTCAATAGGGGTTGCAATTGCACTCTCTATTGAAACTTTTATTTCAATATCGGCCTTTCGAAATCTTCATTTCTAAATACACTTTAATACACACCAGAGATACATATTTGACTTGGTGTCAGGTATCGTTGTCAATCCTAGTTTCAGATAAATGCTGTTTGTAGTATTAACTCGATTATTTATCAACAGTGAATTTTGTTTTACTTACAATTATATTTATTCAGGAACCTGGTATTCGTCCATAAAGCTGGTTTCTTTCGTTTACTCAAACTCACATTGAGGATTACTGATTTGCGTTCAAACATACATTCGGTCTAACAAAATCTTACTTTGTATCTTTTTAAGGGGACGGAAGTTATTTCCTTATTACTTATTCCCGTTTTGATATTCTAAATCGCGCTATGTGAAAGTAGTATCCTTCATGAAAATCGATATATTTCGACAACCATTATGTCTTTCATAACACGAATAGGACCATGTGTTCCCCAATAAATTTTCTTCCCTGTGAATATAAATTTGAGCAGAATGCTTCAAAATGTGTGCTATTAAGTACATTTCTAAAGGGTCTGTATTTGTTGCTCCCAATCACTCATAAATCGAATTTGCGCCACTTTTAGAGTGGTCTAGATATCTTCCTAATACATCTATCTATCTTTCTGACCCATTTTTGGGTGTCTAACTTGGAGATGCCATACCCTCCCAGACAGCGCTAAATGGGTATTATCTGGATATGGTCAATTTACACCGACTCTATTTTCAATCGTTGTCAATCCTAGTTTCATACCAACTCTGTGCCAAGTTACACTACTATCAGGAATATAATGAATATCGAAAACCATGACTTCGTCACTTGACTTTAAATTTTGTTCACGAAATCATGCCTGTGAACCTACATCAATTACCATTTATGGACTGTATTCATGATACCAGTAGTGCTATTTTATGGTCAGAAAAAGTGAGTGCACAAATACACTCTAGTCACAATTTTAAACAGTTATGCCTAAGGGATAACAATCTTATTTGCACACTATTAAAGAGGTGATAGTTATAACACGTCACGTGATCATTACAGGTTTTATTCTTCGAGGGCGGAGCCCGAGAAGAATAAAACCTGTAATGATCAAGTGACGTGTTATGACTGACTTATCACACGACCCACTGATTGGTTGTTTTTTCTAACATATTGTTGGCGTGGTCAATGATAGTACTATACATACATGTATCTCCACGATTGTAAATTGAATATTAGACATGTGTAAGATGCAGTTTTAGTATTTTATGGGGTAAGAAATGTATGTGCACTTGGACTTAATATATGTATGTGATATATTTTATTATTTATCAAAAAATCATGGACTTACCACCATATATGATATATTTTATTACTTGACGATAATACAGATACCTTTTTATTATTTCACATGTTAAGAAATGCATGACGATATGCACAAATTGACTTGTCATATTTTTTTTTATTTTTTTTATTTTTTTTATTTTTATACATCATATTATTAACGATAACCATTATATCTGTAAGTAAGTCTTACTCCTACTTGTCAATTGTGAATTATGCTAGTGATATTCACTGACATGACAGATATGAAGAGAATATATATCCAGACATGTTGACAATACTGGTAGCTATGCTAGTGGCAACTGTTACAATAACCAATGCATGTATTTAGATAAGCCAATTTAGACATTCACAAAAAAACAACCTTTACTTAGAAAATAGTAAAGATTCAAATCTTACTGTCAAAAGCTAAATGTGGAGTTCAATGAATACCCATATGTCAACAGATATAGTACAGTTCTAATAGATGATTAAATACTAGAACTACTCGATACATATTCTCTTCGTGTACATTAACTCACTTAAAACTTCAGCTTCTTAGTCAAAAATTATTCTGGGATTTTTCAACATTATATGGTGAAAACTATGTGGTCTTTAGATAACTCTAAAGGAATGCTGTCATTTCTGTCTTGGAACATTGATGGGTTAAAAGATAAACTTAAACTTCTAGATGTACAACAGACAATTGAGGCACATGATATAATATGCCTACAAGAAACCCATACTTCAAAATATAATACTGATAACCGTTCTGTAATCACAAACTTAAAAGGGTATGAAAAAATTTCTAAACACAGTGTAAAAACTTCCAGGCAATCTTGTGGCAGGGGATCTGGGGGACTGCTGGTTCTCTATAAGAATGAATATCATCCTTCTATAACAGAGGTGCCACCTGACAATGCCTCCACCCTATGGGTCCAACTATCAGGCAAAGTGTTTGGATGGAAACAGGATCTTTATATATGTTGTTTTTATATACCGCCTGTTGACTCTCCATATTATAACAACCAGTATGATATATTAGAAACAGAAATTGCCCAGTTCAGTACCAAAGGCATGATCCTCCTAATGGGTGATGCTAACGCAAGAACAGTCATAAACAATACCCTGTTAGAAGATTATATTATACAAGATAGTGACAAATTTGTCCCATTACCTGACTGTTATATTTTAGATTCAGTTAATCGACAGAGGTATTCCCAAGATAACTGTAACAACAACAGACATCATGGCAAATGTTTAGTTGATCTCTGTATATCCACAGGTATGAGAATCCTAAACGGTCGTACTCCTGGTGATTATTCAGGGAAATTAACCTGTTTCACACCTCAAGGGTGCAGTGCAATCGACTACATTCTAGCCCGTCCAAATACAGCACAACAAGTAATAAGCCTTAACGTTAGAGAAATTTCACAACACTCTGTACATTGTCCAATATCTGTTTTATTCAAATGTTATAAAAGTCATGTTACAAGCACAACAAAAAGTATTAACTCACACCCTATATGCCAGACACATACAGGCTTAATACAGAGAACAAGCTGGAGTATATACAAGAACTACTGACAGTTGAATCGCAAAATCGGATACAAAACTTTATGTTAGCTGACATTCGTTATTCTAAAGAAAGCATAAATGATGCAGTCAACTCTATAAATGATATACTGAAAATGGCAGTAAATAAAATATCTCCTCCTAAACCTAAACGAAATTACAGAAAAAATAATAAAAAGAAAAGAGTAAAGACAAAAGATGATAACTCGGATATGATCCATAGTAAGAACCTCTTCAGATCCTTAGCAACACAACTCCGCAAAGACCCTAACAATAGTGAAATCAGATCAAAATTAATGAGTACGAAAAAGAAAATAAAAAGAAAGCAAAAACAGCAGGAAAAAATAATTAAAGATGAATTATATTCCAAACTTGAAATACTACAAGATAATGATCCCAAAGAGTACTGGAAAGTAATCAATAACTTGATTAAACAAAATAAGGAAGAATTGGACCTCCCTCAAGATTTCAAAGGAAAACTTTACAATCATTTTCGTGAGCTAAATTCTGAACACACGCAACACAAGAATAACATAACACAGAGCCTTCTAGATGAACTCAAAAGGAGAGAAAATGAGCAACAACAAAATCCAGTATTAGATAAGCATATAAAAACAAAAGAATCAAACAAGCGCTAAAAACCCTTAAATTAAAGAAGTCTGCTGGCCTTGACTGCATTAACAATGAAATGTTAAAATATGGACAAGATATCTTATTGTCTCCCCTAGCAAAATTATTTAATACTATCTATAACTGTGGGATAATCCCAGATTCCTGGACAGAAGGCTATATCAAACCTTTATTTAAAAAAGGGAATAAATTTGAACCACAAAATTATAGAGGCATTACAATTTCCAGTTGTCTTGGGAAATTATTTGCTAGTATACTAAACACAAGACTCAACTCTTACATTAATGCCTTCTTTCAGACAATCAATCTGGATTCAGGAGTAAAAGACGCACATCTGATAACCACTTTATTCTAAAAACTATTATAAATAAATATTTACATAAAATGAAAAAGAAACTGTATATTTGTTTTATTGACTTTCAAAAAGCTTTTGACTGTGTATGGAGAGATGGCCTCCTTTTAAAACTACTTCGGCTAGGCATTGGTGGAAAATTCTATAGCATAATCAAATCTATGTATAACCAAAATAATATCGCCCTATGCATTGATGATGAACTAACAGACTTCTTCACCTCCCATAGAGGCGTAAAACAAGGCGATAACTTGAGTCCTAATATGTTTAATCTTTTCATAGATGATTTGAACTTCCCCTCTGGCACATGTGCACCTGTCACTCTAGAGAAAGAAAAACTCTCCCATCTTCTCTGGGCAGATGATTTACTACTAATTTCCGAAACTTCAGAAGGCCTTCAAAATTGCCTAGATATTTTAGATGAATACTGTACTAAATGGAATCTGACAGTAAACCCATCAAAATCCAACTGTATGATAATTGAAAGAAAAACTACAAAAACTAACACAGTATTCCATCTCAACTCAACCGAAATTCCTTTAACTGACAGTTATACCTATCTTGGATGTACTTTAAATAAAAATGGTAACTTTCAACAGGCAAAAACTGATTTAGCAAAAAAAGCATCAAAAGCACTATTTCTATTACATAGGACATTTTCTGGCATCAACCCGCCTCCAGCTTTATATAACAAACTGTTTGACACACTGATCAAACCGATTATGATCTACAACTCTGAAATATGGGGCAGAGAAATTCTAACAAAGTTACTAGATGATGACTTAGAAAAATTCTTTACAACCTCAGACAGTGAACCTTTTGAAAAACTCCACTCTAAATTTTGTAAAATGAACTTACAGGTCGGGAAAAACACGGTAAATATAGCATGCAAAAGAGAACTCGGTAGATTTCCACTAATAATAGATATCCATTTAAATGTTCTAAAATATATGATACATCTTGAACATAGTAGTGACCGACCTCTTCTTCAAGATGCTGTAGCCTGCAGCAAATCATTAAAAGCTGATGGAATAGGATGGCACAGCTACGCCACAACTATCATGAACAAATATATCAACAAAACAGAATTAGGTCAGCTAACTCTTTCAAAAAGTAAACAAAAAAATATTGCCCAAACGTTAAAGCTAAATATATTAATTTTTACCATAACAAGCTGGATAAATCGGAAAAACTATTGCATTATACATATATAGACCAATCATACACCATGGTTGGATATCTACAACAAATAAAAAACAGAAACATTAGACAATCACTAACGAAATCAAGAATCTGTGCACATAGACTAGAGATTGAAACGGGCAGATACAGGAAAATAGATAGAAACAAAAGGTGGTGCAGGCGGTGTAAAAACACACGTGATATTATAGAGGATGAATATCATTTCATATCCGAATGTCCTTCAACAGCGAAACTTAGGAATACGCTCTACAAAACATAGAAAACAGCTGCATATTCTTTGGGCAACTAACTGACCAAGAAAAGTTTTACTTTGTAATAAATCCACCAAACCACCTGTCACCAAAAGTTGGAGAACTTTTATTTCAAACACTACAAGGGACAACAAAGCATCTCGCGGATCTTGCTGCCACCGTATCTTAACATAAACAAATTTCAATGTCTATTGTCCATTTTTGTGTATTTGTGAGCATAGTATAGGTTTTATGCCTAAATTGTTTGTTTCATGTGTATGTATATTGTTTGTTTTGTCCTTTTTTTTACTGTCTTTAGTTTTATGTTTTTATTATTATTACTTTTTTTTGTCATACACCTAGTGTTTGTTTTATAGGTTTTTGATGTCATAGTGTTTGTTTTATAGGTGTTCATGTCATAGTATCTGTTTTACATGTCTTAGTGTTTTATGTTTTCATGTCAGAGTGCATGTTGTCCTACCTGTTTTTATGTCATAATAGAGGTGTCCGTGACTTTTGTATAGGTCTTATGTGTGTAATGTTTATTTTATGTTTTAATGTCACTGTATTTTACATGTCCCATATTCTGATAATTTCTATATGTATCATATATGGAAATAAAGTATATTATTATTATTATTATTATTTGTTGTTCCCAATTACCCATAAATCTAATTTGCGCCACTTTTAGAGTGGTCTAGATATCTTCCTAATACATTTATCTATCTTTCTGGCCCATTTTTGGGTCTTTAACTTGGAGATGCCATACCCTCCGAGACGGCGTTGAAATACTTTCCACCGCGGTTGAAATACTTTCCACCGCGGTTGAAATACTTTTCACCGCGGTTAAAATACTTTCCACCGCGGTTGAAATAGTTTCAACGGCGGTTGAAATACTTTTCACCGCGGTTGAAATACTTTCCACCGCGGTTGAATACTTTTTCGATGTTTTTGCTAATTTTTAGTGTTTTCACATGGTTGTTGATTTTTGCAGTGGCTTGAAAATGGATAGAAGAAATTGTTAAAACCAGAAAACAACTTTATAGCGAGCGGAACGCGGCCGCGAAGCGGCCGCTTGCGAAGCAAGCTCTATAGGTATTGCGTAGACGTGCATATATGAAACAAAACATAGCAAAATTTAATGAAAACAAAGCAAAATAACAACAACAACCGATATCCCTTGAACGAAAAAACGGTGATTTTCGTTTCCGGCAACCATGGAGAAATTGCATGCCGGGACAAATTACCCGTGATGAAGACATATAGCTGATGTCATTTTTCGAAAGGATTTCAATTTATGAATAATTTTACACAGATGAAAGTAGCTGCAGACTAAAAATGAATCGTTATGTGGCTTTCGTCCTGTCGAAGATGTCCGATGCAAAACGCAGACCACGTGACCAAGAGTTCGATCAAAAACGTTTCGCAGTGAAAGCGGCACTGAAAACGGTGTACATCTTTCGTCAAATTTAGTTCTACGGGAGGCAAAACTTGCATAAAATTCATATCTATGGAAAGCTTATTTATTGCGTTTTTTAGATCTGAAGTATCGTGTAAATATGACAAGGCATTTGTTAGAAAATTGACATTTACGACGTAGTCGTGGTTGTAAAATCAAGCCATTCAACATTGCCAAGAACGTTGATCTCGCCGACGTCCGCGTGAGGGGACCGTCCTACTGTTTACCGCCCAGTCAAGTCCAGTAGCGTACAACTCACGTCCACTCATGTTCAGTAGAAAATAGATAACCGCCCAGGCACGCATTTAGCCACCAGTGACGTCCAGTAGCAAATGTCATGTCCAGTGGAGATAACTGTACACCCAGCATTTGAAAATTGTGATTTTGCGATTTAAGTTTAAAATTCGAATTTGAATTAAAACAACTGAGTTCGAAACATATTTTTTTTTAAGATCATTCTAACTGGTTGTTAATTTTAATTTCGAATTGGAATTTCAGTTTTTTGAATGAAATTTCAGTTTTAATTGAATTTGATCAAGATTAAAGTAAAATTATTTTTAAATACTTGAATTTAAATTTGAATATAATTTTAACTCGAAATTAAAATTTAATAGTCGGAAAAAAGTTTGAAGAAAACATTTCATATGGAATGAAGTCCAGAACTAATGTTTTGAGTTCAGCTCAATCAGTTCCTAATCTGAAGCTAGAGTATGTTTCAATTTAAACTTTCAAAGTTTACATTCAAACTTAATAATGAACTTTTCGAAAATTCCTGAAACTTCAGTATGTTTTATAAACTAGACATCCTCCGATAATACCTAAATATTTCACACCAGAGATAGGCCTACACATTTTTTTAAATTTATTTATGACAATTTATTTGTATTTCCACATTTTAATGACATGGGAACCGTACCCTAGTTACAGACGAGGGGGAGGGGAAGCTCCCCGGCCCCCGTTATATATTTTGCTATCCCTAAGGCTAGAGTGCTGAAAATTACCACACTATATCTGTGGGTTAAGCTCTACTAGAAAATGTGAAAACAAAACAAAGAAACAAAAAAGATGGCCTTCTCCTATATTGTAACTTGTTTCATCAAATTAATATTTTATTTTCTGGAAACCATGAAGAATTTCGATTAACATTATACAAGCGGGGCGCGGCCGCGAAGAGGCCGCTTGCGAAGCAAGCTCTATAGGTATTGTGTAGACATGCGAAATATGGGACAAAACATAGGCAAAATTTAATGAAAACCCAGCAAAACAACAAAAATGCAGAACTAATTTTTGAGTTCACCTCAAAGTAAAATCAGTTCAAAGGTGTCCCTGACCTGAAGCTAGGGAGAGTATGTTCCAATTTAAACCTTCAAAGTTTACATTCAAAATTATAATGAACGTTTCGAAAATTCCTGAAACTTCAGTATGTTTTATAAACTAGACATCCTCCGATAATACCTGAAAATCGCACACCAGAGATAGGCCTACATATTTTTTTAAATTTATATATGGCTATTTATTTGTATTTCCACATTTTAATGACACGGGAATCGTACCTCAGTTGCAGACGAGGGGGAGGGGGAAGCCCCCCCCCCCCGCCCCCTCTATATATTTTTGCTATCCCTAAGGCTAGAGTCCTGAAAATTACCACAATATATCTGTGGGCCAAGCTCTACTAGAAAATGTGAAAACAAAACAAAGAAAAAAAACAAGATGGCCATCATGATGACGTTACAGTGACGTCATTTTCAAAACATATTTTTAGACGATTTTTCGGTCATATTACCCCCCCCCCAAATGCCATTCCCCATTATAGACACAAATGAATTTTAAATATCAATACCCAATATGGTTAATTATGGTTTTCATGTCTTGTTTATCTATAATTTTATAGATTATAATCATAGCCATTACAAGATTGTTTCTGTCCATTATAGTAGAATAGCTCTCTTCCATTAATATTTTAGCATTCAAAATTATTCATTAAAGTATGTAATTATAATCATTCTATCAATTCCTTAAATTAATTAAAAATGTAAAAAGAACAATATCTCAATGTTGAGAACAGCTACAATATGAAATGATTTAGTCGATTGGTTTTACAGTTGCACATTGAACTATTTTAACATATCTGGTAAATCTATTGGCTGTAAATGTTTGTAAATATTGTTTCCATTTGACAGATAAATAGTAGTAGTTTCGTCTTTGTATTCAGATCTGTCTATTAATCAAGATATATTCACTTCAGTCTCAACTTTTGAACATGTCTATTACAAGGACATTTAGTTTGGTTAAGTGGAACCTACTTCACCAAGGTTTTATATATTGTGTGTACAATCAAATTAGAATTCAGGAACTGACTTTCAAACAAGCCATCGGTTTTTATGTAAGCATGTGCATGAAATATGTGTTCAGTGTAAAATACTATACAAAACGTGGACTCTATCTGCCCATATCTGTTTCTGTGATGGATATGGGCAGATCAAATCAATAGACCCTAAAAAGTACAAAAGTACTTTAGATTTCATCCATTTCAAATATTAGCTCTGTGTGAAACAAGAAATTATGCGAATGAGTACTACAAGTGCAAGTCCCTGTAATTGTGTTAATTTAGAGCTAGTGGAAAACTTGATATGAATAGGCAAAGCCAGAAACGAGAGGAAAAAGTATTTCTCCGCTCGCTTCTAGGCTTTGCCTATTCATATTATCTCGGAAATGAATCGATGTCAATGGCAAGAAATTACAGAAAACGCGAAAGTGAAATCTTGAAAACTAGTAAAAGGCAGAAAATTGCAAAAATCAATGCATGGCCCTAACAAGCCACCGTAAGATGATTATGCTCTGCAAAGTTTAATCGCGAGTAAATATCGGGATGTTGAAGATCCGATCATGTGCTGACCCTCTTTTGTGTTTGGAGGGGAGAAAACAAGGATAGTTAAAGTTCGACAATGCGAGGTGAGCAGACATAAGCAAAAAATAACATGAAAGTTCTGTTTAATACGTTGTTGTAGAAGTTTTAAATGACGTATATTGAATCGTATAGCCGCCTTGTATTCTTCTGCTAGTATATTGAGCCTGAGGCACAAGAAAATGTCAGTGCTTTTACGTAAATACATCAGCAGGAGACCAGTTTCCGTTAGTCCAACACGCAAAACCACGTCCAACACAACAGCCACAAAAACCTTAAAGTTAGACTGGTGACATTAAGTTTGCCAGTAGGTTTACATTAGTTATGTTAGTTGGAATAACAGCTTGATACAATGGAGTCACCAATCTCTCTGAATACTATACCCCAGCTTACACAGTAGGCCTACCATTACCTAGCCAAGTTGACATGGCTTCGTTCGTTCCTACTACGCCATGATGACTCTCAATGCACTTACATGTACACTCCGGGATCACACGACTCCGTGGGTCATTCGGCTTCATCAGGCAATAAAACAACCCCCTCCCAGCTCTCTGTCCATTTGTTTTATCGAGTTCGGCAAAGAGTTTGATTGCCGTGAAGAGCTCATTCGTCTGCAATCAGTCTTCAAACATCAACGACCAGTTGAACTTCCGCCATTATCTATCTTGCAGACAGATGAGCTCTTCACGGCAATCAAACTCTTTGTCGAGCTCGATAAAACAAATGGACAGAGAGCTGGGACGGGTTGTTTTATTGCCGGATGGAGCTGAACGACCCATGGAGCCGTGTGATCCCGGAGTGTACATGTAAGTTCATTGAGAGGCATCATGGCATAGTAGGAACGAACGAAGCTATGTCAACTTGGCTAACGATTACCATGAACAATCGTAGGGCATGGGTATCTTAGGCTTAGCACTGTGAGTGATGATATTGACAGCCCTCACAATTAAGCACGGCATTCGACAATACACGCCTTGCCGGTCGTCTAAAAATAGCAAAACTGCCATGTCTCCTTTCCAGAGTGCAATGCGAAACCACAAGTAAACATTTGGCTCACGCTAGCTAAATAATATATAGCCCTCACGAGTATGAGGGCTATAGGTCGGCCCCAGTCACCTCCAGCGAGGGTTTTAGATAATTTTATTACGAATCACCCACCTCTGAAACTGCCGTACATCTAATCTCTATCTCCTCCTGCGCACTATTTTAAAATATTGCGCACTATTGTGAAATAGTAACGAATATATCGCTGTCTGAATTTTCCAGTCGACAACTTGAACGCGCCATGTTCAATTGCAAACGGCCAGCAGACATTATATACCGTGACGTCACCAACATGGCGCGTAGAGAGTTGAAGTTTTCCACTGGAAAATTCAAACGGCGATATATGCGTCACTATTTCACAATAGTGCGCAAGATTTTAAAATAGTGCGCAGGAGTGGATCGAGATTAGATGTACGGCAGTTTCAGAGGTGGGTGATTCGTAATAAAATTATCTAAAACCCTCGCTGGAGGTGACTGGGGCCGACCTATAGCCCTCATACTCGTGAGGGCTATATATTATTTAGCTAGGCTCACGCATGCTGTAAGTATAGGCACGGACAGAAAATTGCGGAAAAAAGTTATTTCAGTGGATTTTTACATGTGTTTTTCAGGCTTCTTTCACTCTAGAACAGTTCATTGATTTTTCAGGTCCTAGCTGTCAGCTTCTGGCACTGTATAAACAAACTTATGACAGTGATTTTCCTCAGGCCCATTTTAAAGGCATTGCTGTATCAGAATCTTGCTCCTGAAAAAGGGGGTAGTAACCCTTTTTTTTTTTTTTTCCACTTTCAGACAACCGGCAGGTCGTGTATTGCCAAGGTAAATACCTTGCAAAAATAGTTAATCTCGGGTACCAGTAATGTGGTGAAATGGGGATTTGCCGAGGCAGATTTTCCTGATTGTGACAGTGAGGGTTGCATTCGCCTGGTGCTAGGGTGAGGATAACAAATTTGTGATCTTATCCCCACCCAACATTCTTCCCGCCGACATCTTTCCCATCTGCATTATCCCCACCCAACATGTTCTCCACCCAACATTTTCTCCACTCTAATATTGTGAAATGTCGTAAATTTGACCAAAAACATCATAAGTGGAAATTTGTCTATGCACCAGAATGCATGTCCTAATTGAGGGCAATATAACACTAGGACTGCATGTGATATCTGGAATGGATCAGTGCACTGTATGATAGTAACCGACCATTCCCAGAAACTGATCTTTTTTTTTTCTCATAACTATACTAGATGCATAAGTTACTGAACAAATGGCATTTGTAATTACTCAATAAAACGTCAATCATTGAGCTTAATTTTCTTTCATATTTTTGTTTAAAAAACAATTCATTTTCCCTTCGTTCACTCAGCCTCTGAAGTCTTCGATTCATGTTTGAGTTGAAGTACGTGTTAAATTTATCATTTAATCCCTCTCAGCTTGTAGTATTAATCATTTTTACTCATCCTCCTGTTATGAGGTGTTTAATCCCTCCCAGCGTGTATGATGTCAGTCATCCATTTCAAACATCACACTCAGTCCTAGTTTTATATTACCCCAACTAGAGGATGTGTACTGGCGCATAAATTTCCGCTTACAATTTCTTAGTCAAATTTATGACATTTCACAATATTGGGTGGGGAAAATGTCAGGATAATGTCATTGGGGAAAATGTTGGTGGGGAAAGTGTTAGTGGGGAGAATGTTGGGTGGGGATAATGTCGGTACCCCAAGGGTAACAAACCTGTTTTGGAGATGCACATTGGAATATATTCATATAATGTAAACATTGGATTTCAAGAGAATGGGGAACAATTATTCTGAAGTTGTCAAAGATTCCCGGTACCCCATTTATCTCAGGTCTACTAGCTACTTAGTTGGAGGTTGAATTTCAAACTTTGTTTAACTTTTTTTCTTACATTTCAGAAATACCATGTTTATAGATGAGGAGGATCAGTTGACCTGTCCAGGTTGTCTCTCTGGTCTCTCAGAGCCATACATTAAGTGTGCTGTGTGTCAACCAGAGCCATTCTTCATCTGCGTACACTGCTTCGCCAAGGGATTTGAGACGAGAACACATCAAAGTAATCATGCCTTTGAGATCATCAAGAACGATTTTTCTCTCTTAGAAGAATCTTGGACTGCCGCCGAAGAATGGAGTCTGGTGAAAGCTGTTGGAGACTGTGGCATAGGCAACTGGTCAGATATTTGCAGCCAGTTGGGCTCTAAATCGAAAGAAGAATGCAGGCGGCACTATTTGAATTGTTATATTGACAGACCCCATACTCCACTCCCAGTTTTACCAGATCCAAATTTCCAGCCAAACCCTCCACCTGTTGTTTATAAACTATCGGATGACCCCCCGCGACCCTTGGAGGCCTCCAGTATGTGTGTAGACATGGCAGGATATATGGCAGCACGCTCAGAATTTAACGTGGAGCATGATAACTACATGGAGTTGGACCTATGTCACATGTCGATAGGGGATGATGAAGAAGAAGAAAGTTGGGAGATCGATCTTAAGCTTGCCGCGTTAAGAATTTATCACAACTGTTTGAAGGAAAGACAGAGGCGCAAGAGGATAGTGAGGCAGTACGGACTGATTAACCTTCGAAAGCTTCATGCAGTGGAACGGCGGTACGAGAGGAGCCTCAAACCTTATATGGACTGTCTGAGAGCTGTCATGAGACTGATGACTCCATATCAGAACGATTGCTACCTAGAGGCACTGCATTACGAACAAGAGCTGAAATCAAACATCAAGAGTTTACAAGACTACAGAGTGAACGGTTTGACTCTGCTGAGGCATGTTAAGGTATACGAGCAGCTAAAGTGTCACCGAGAGATGGAGCGACCCAAGCGCCACATGCTCGGTGACATCCTGTGTCACATCCAAGATGAGACAGCCTGCCAGTCCTGGCTTCAGCGACAGGCCGTTCTGGGCAAGATGCCAAAAGGGTTTCAGGCTCCACTGCCGACTGTACCCAGGAAGTCTGCTCCACCCCTGGACATAATGGGTTTACCAGGTTACGATAGGCTGGATGACCATGAGAAAGAACTCTGTGCCTCTGTTAGATTGGTACCTGAAGCTTACTTAGAGTTCAAGTCTCTCCTTCAGACAGAGTACTGCAAAGTGGGAAGTTTAAAATTGGCCCAGGCTAGGACGTTGATCAAGATTGATGTGAATAAAACACGGAGACTATATGACTTCATGATAAGTCAAGGTCATATTAAAAGAGATACTTCTTAGATGTTATAATTTATGAAAATAAATTCCAATGAAATGCTACATTCATAGCATAATTGATAGAATCGGTTGTTTGGGTACAAGTTGAATGGGCCTTTGACAGAAAGCCTGAGTAAAAGATACTTTCACGAAAGAGTGACCAAATTTCATCTGGCTCACACGTACTATCATGACTAGTCACTGCCTGAAAATAGACTGTCACCATTTCAATCTTTTGCAACTGCACTGTATCTGCACAGCTTTTCGTAAACTTCCAGTTTGTACCAAATCCGACGGTTTGACATTGGAGAGATAGGGGACAAGAGTTGGAAAACAGTGGATATTTTGTGCAGCTTACATAAAATCTCCAAACTATCTATCACCAGATGGGCTAGAAAAGAACTCCAGATATTTAATTACCCTGAACAAAATTTAGTTCCACAGAAAAAGTACTTTTTCCTGAGAGATGGACAACCTGGACAGAATGCAGCAGTTGGTACAATTGACTTTTCATAACCTCACCTTGTGCACAAACACAGTTACTCGAGATTGGTAATGGCCATCTTGACTATTATTGTACACTATCACTTTTGAGCGAGTAAAATTTATACATTGATACATAATTGAGCTGCTATTATATTCTATGTATGTTCAACTGTTACCATGGAAGTCATTTTTACTAGTCGGCCAGAATTGACCTCTGGGTATTGTCTTCATTATGTATGTCCATCTGTACTACATCTGTCTTCATTACTCATTACTGCCATATCTGAAAAATGAATATGCATAGGCTTACCAGGTTTATATCACACATAAATATGATCATAAAGCAGTTATATGTTTATTGAATACTGTCGAGATTGAGTGATTTCTTCACGCACGCTGGGTCAGAACTACTTGGCTTTGCCTAACTATACTTACACCAGATGTACATGTGGTCATGTCCTGCCATATTTATACAAGATACTCAGTTCAAAGTACATATATGTATACCCATCATTATAGCAGGATAGTGTAGGAGTTGAGAACAAATTATGGTCCATAGTGCAGGCAAGTAAGGCCTAGGTTACAAAAGTGAGTAACCAAACAAATTACTTTAGATAACTAATGTGCTCTTTAGCAGGAGACTTTCCGCTGTAGTTAAAAATTTTCAAATCAAAACCATTCAACATACTGTTAGTAACTGTGTTTATAAAATTTGCAGGAGCTGTTGATTTGCCCACGACTTTGTATTGCAGGAGCCATCATTGTAATGTGAGAGTAATTTACTCTTCATTTTCGAGGAGAATCAACAACTCTCCTTAGGGAAAAACTAATGTGAATGAAAGCGAGAAAGTCTTTTCCAACCAAAACCATTTTGGTTTGAAAACACTGTTACTCGCTAGAGCAAAACATCACTAAAGTTGTTATCCATAATATGTTTGGTTATTAGTTTCCAATTATTGGGTTCTAAAATGTCTCTCAAAAGGAACTCTGCCTGGGAAGAACCACAAAAAAATTGAGAGCTGAAACTTCGTGACTTTTTAGATTATCATATTGGGGTCATTTGAGCCTATTTGCATGACCCCCCGAACAGAGGATCATGGGAAAATCCAAAATGGTAGCCATGTGGGATACCAGAAAAGTAATGTTTTCGTCATATTTTTTCGAAAATTTTGCTTTTCTGTATGGAAAAGTGGGTAAAACCTATTTTATTTCCTATCAGATTATTACTTACTAAATTCTGACCAAAAAATCGTCCAAAAATGTCATGGCGGCCATCTTGGATTTTTTTACATTTTCTTGTAGAACTTGATCCAAGTATGTAGTGTGGTAAGTTTCAGCTCTCTAGCCTTAGCGATAGCGAAAATATATAATGGGCCCCCCGTACAGGCTGCGGTACACCCCAAATCGCCCAGGCCAGATAGGGTTCAAGGGACCCTCAAATCAATGTATGGAATCGAACATTTACAAACGTATGTCTTACAACTGTCACTCGGTTAGAAATAATGAGAGGATGTGTGATAGTTACCCGAGAATAATTCCCTCAGACACTCGGGTGTGTGTATATCTATTGGCCTAACCGAGACAACTGCCCTTTATGACGTAAATGCACAGCCGACTTTGTGCTATTTTGGTACGTTATATTTTTTTGTGAACAGGTTTCCTCGATTGTAAAGTTGTGTAGACCAGTCATACAAAATTATTCGTTTCGGGCCAAATTCCATCTCCGCCCGCCAATTTTCAAGTAATAATAACGATTAGTTATTCCTCAATGTATCTTGCATTAATTCTCAATCCTCTTTTAGTTAAGTAATGTGGGAACATATGAAGTCATACGGAATAGCAGGAGATTCCTGTTCCAAAAGTAACTTCTTTTAACGAGATACGTAATTGCAATGTAGCAAACCGATGTTGACGTAGAATATCTGTCCCTAAAACGTATTCTATACTCGCCTGGCTACTAAGTTTGATATTCACGTAGATACCAAAATAAGAGACCGAGAACACTTCAATACATCTATCGGTATTGAGAGCGCAAATCTCCTCTTTTCACTCGTCCATTGGCGCTCTCGGCTGCCCATCTGATTTTAGTGACCAGTCTGGCTGCTTTTGCTTTCTCTGTTTGGAACTATTTGAAAGCGTTGTCTAGGAACGCAGGAGATTCTGTCTGAAGCCACACTCTCCTAAGAAAGCCTACCATGGGCATGATACTCCCTCAGTGTTGACTTCAAATTCACTCCTTCGTTCACCCACCGTAACTGCATGTGAACCACAGATATTTCTGATCTGGCCTGAACGCGTATTCTTTTGACAACACTCCCTCTTCGACTTGTTAAATGGAACATTACTGTCCGTAGCGAGAATTATAATCTTGATATGTAACGAGAACTGTTGAGAGAAATACACTTTCCTTCGTTTTTCTACCAGGGAGGGAAGTATTGCTGATAGTAGTATGTAGTGGGTAAGTATTCGGCTATTTCCCCCCGGATGTAAAGATGACGTCACAATTGGTGGTATGTAAGCGTGATTCTGATTGGCTGGTGGGGGGGGTGGAAGGCGTGGTCTGATTTTTTGATTGATGTGGTGGGAGGTGGGTTCAAAATGGCGGCCAGTTTTTGTGTCGTGTGGTGGTGTCAGTCAGTGCATGGTGGGTTCAAAATGGCGGCCAGTTTTTGTGTCGTGTGTGGTGTTGTGTGAGTCAGTGCATGGTGGGTTCAAAATGGCGGCCAGTTTTTGTGTCGTCGGTCAGTTTTTGAGTCGTGTGGTGGGACCAAGATGGCGGCCAGTTTATGTGTCGTGTGTGGTGTGGGTTCAAAATGGCGGCCAGTTTTTATGTCGTCGGCCCGTTTTTGTGTCCTTTATGGCGTGGGTTCAAAATGGCGGCCAGTTTTTGTGTCGTGTGTGGTGTGGTGTCAGTCAGTGCATGGTGGGTTCAAAATGGCGGCCAGTTTTTGTGTCTCAGTGCATGGTGGGTTCAAAATGGCGGCCAGTTTTTGTGTCGTCGGTCAGTTTTTGTGTCGTCTTGGGACCCAGATGGATGGGTCCAAGATGGCGGCCAGTTTTTGTGTCGTGTGTGGTAGGAGGTGTGACCAAGATGGTATTGTACAAGATGGCGGCCCGTTTTTGTGTCGTGTGTGGTAGGAGGTGGGTACAACATGGTGTGGGTACAAGATGGCGGCCCGTTTTTGTGTCGTGTGGTGGGAGGTGGATAGAAAAACGTATAAAAGGAGTCCATTTTTAGGGAAAGGGGTGTATTCAATCTGACTTACCTGACCTGACCTGTCTCCCTGCCTGCCTGCCTGCCTGCATCCCTGCCTTGCTTGCCTGCCTGCATTCTGCCTGTATGGAATGCATGTCCTGACTTGGTTCTGGGTTTTTTCCATCACGGTTGTGCGCAGGTGTATGACGTCACTTCCGGTCTGCGTGAATCGGGTGTGACCTGGGACTATGGGATGCATGTACTGACTTGGTTCTGGGTATTTGTCATCACGGGAGGTCACGTGATCAGTTCAAGGTCATATCCATTTTTTATCGATATGTCAACCCCACACCCAGTCCATTAGATGCTCCTTCACCTAAGCTTCACTTTGATACCTCACTCGACCTGTGGTGTGAGTGAGTGCAAGAATGTATTCATCCGCGGTGATGCAGTCATGTCTGGCGGTGATTCGGTCTCGGGAAAAAGCTTCCTTGCCCAATGCCTACGGACTTTACCGAAGACACACGGACTTTAACGAAAAGACACGGACGTACACGAAAAGACGCGAAGGTGAACGCCATTGTGGGAAACCTCCCACAGACAGGTCAGTACATGCATTTCTATGTTGTTCACGCATAATAAAGGGATTGATCTGTAATCTGTGTTGTTGTTGTTGCTCCCTTTTTTTGGACTAACCCATCAGAATAGTACGTATCACGGACTATACCCGTAGAGCTACATCTGGTCTATAAAACACGCCCCTCTGGATCCCACACCTTCATTTCTACAGAGCCATGGCGGAGACCCAGCCCCATGCGACTCGCATTTTACAGTATGCCACCGTGGTGAATTCATTCACGGGTTACCGAGCAGTGGTCCGGTCCATGTTTGCAGATGGCGACGATAACGAGGGACGACGCCAGATCCTGAACGAGTTCACAGAAGCGGTCCTCCACAGAGTGCACTCGATGGAGAGGCGTGCCATCACTCACCACTACTGGACTATGACAGCCATCCTTGATGCTCGGGCTATGGACCACGAGCGCTCACGCCGCAACCAGCACCGGCTGGTTGGCCTCATACTAGTCTGTGCCCTATTCACCCTGGCGCTGTGGCATTGACACTATAAATACCAGGGTCAGACAGAGTGTGTGTCATTCACCGTTCGACATTTGGACCAAGCATGTCATCCGTCCTACGAGCCATCCTCCCCCTTACACCTTACCAGGTGGGATTATACGTTTATGAAGATTATGTGACTCTGGTGGAAGATAGTGGCGGGGATTGGAGGGCGTTCCCTGAGACTTTATCGAATACGGTGACACTACAGCGTGATGGGTGGACTAAGTTTAAACGAGTGTTAAGCGGTGAATTGGACGGACGCCTGATCCACATGGACAATGCCATTTATGTATACCGTACTTCCCTATTCTCATGGGTGGGTCGCTACCAAGACCATGCACGAAGTATGATGCTAACGCCCTCTCTGTGGTCAGCCTTGGAGGAAATAGTGCCTATTGTAGACCAGTTATTTACACCCGACGATCGATCACCCCACCAATTGGCATGGGCTCGTGCTATCGAACACGCACTAGATGAACCTAATGAAAAAAAAGCGGATGGAGAAAATACTATATGTATAGAATGCGCAGAGGCTGGAATGACAGTGTCACCGGATGAAGCCACCCACACACACATGACGGGCCAGAACGATGAAGAAGAAGAAAAAATCCGTGATGAAGCCGCGGGGCCAATGGCTGAACCCCATGAACAACTACATGAACCCGACGACGACGATGCCATTGATTACCCGGCTAGACTCAGTCAGCCCAATGACATAACCACCTGATCCTTTGATCTCACGGGGTTCTCCCTATAAATACGGGAGACAGTGAAATCTGGTACCATTCACGTACTGACCATGACGGAGCATATAGTACTGGCGTATTTCAGCTTGACCCCCGAGGTTTCCCTGCACGTGTATGCGGATAAGGTCGATATCATGGAGGAGGTGGTGGGAGACACGGACCCTACACAACCGTGCCCGGCTCACATTCGTCTGTCCCGGGAGGGCTGGACCAAATTCAAACGGGTGTTGTCTGGTGAACTGGACGGCGACCTCATCCACTTGTGTCATGATGTGTACATTCGACGCGGCCCTTTCTTTGCTCAATTGGCTCGGCTAGATGGAGGTACAGTGCATTTTACCCTTCATCCTGATCTATGGTCTGCATTGGAAGATGCCGTGGTAGATGTGGATGAAGTGCTTATCAAGCGGTCATCAGACGAGTTGGACTGGTCATTGACCATGGCCACTGTGGAAGCCCACGAAGAAAATCAGAAAGAAACTCCGGCCCAAGATACACCCGTTATAAATAAATGATAGAGCCAGGGTCCATCATCATTGTGTCACCATGAAGCGCTGGGAGAAGGTGTTGGATAACTTATACTACAGTCCCGACAGTCCGGCGGCCTATAGTGCCTTGTCGGCTCTCTATCGAGCGGCCAAACCCCAAGGGATACAACGTGCCCAAGTCCGAGATTGGTTAAGAAGACACCTATACCTTACATCGATCTGTCCGTCGCCATTTTCTACGGAACCGGGTCATCGTGGGAGGAATAGATGCCCAGTGGCAAGCGGATTTGGTGGATATGAGCGCCTTTGCCAAACACAACGATGAAAATCGGTATAACTTGACGTGCATCGATATCCTATCCAAGTATGCGTGGGTGGTACCCATCCGGACGAAAACGGGGGCAAATCTCATAGCGGCGTTCAAAGACATCTTCAAGACCGGGCGCAAACCTTTGTATTTGTAAACCGACGAAGGCACGGAATTCCTCAACAGACCGTTCCAAGCCTTTCTCAAGAAACAGAAGGTGTTTTTCTTCCATACGTACAACGAGACCAAGGCTTCCGTGGTGGAGAGGTTCAACAGGACATTCAAAGGCCGCATGTATAAATATTTCACCTATAAGAATGCAAGGCGGTACATCGATGTTCTCCGAAACTTGTGAGTGGTTACAAT